>MU186267.1:0-10081 GCA_016904865.1 Pissodes strobi | reverse complement strand
TTTATGATTTCATTTAATTCTCTGTAATCTATGCATAATCTGAACTGTAGATCTTTTCTTGGATGTAGACGTCTCTCTACTAAAATAGCGGGAGACCACGGACTCTGGCTTTCCTCTATAATTTCGAATCGAATAACTGTGTATTTCACCCTGTAAAATATATATGATTTCCCGCATATAGGAGGTACATCTTTTGTAATTATGCGGTGTTTCACTTGATTAGTGAATTTTTCACTAAATTTATAGTTATCAGCTATTGTATCTCGGCACTTTTTCAGCCAAACAGTCATCTGGATGTTTGACTTGTTGTAATTCTTTTTCATAAAATCGACCCCTAGCCTCCAACCCACATCAGCCAAACAATCACTTAGATGTTTGACTTTTTGTAATTATTTTCCATAGAATCGACCCTTAATATCCAGTACCAGAAAACAAAATATAAGTATTAAATATTCAACTTGATTGAGCTTCTCCCTCCCCCTCCCCATCCCCCTCACAAGCTCATGTAAGACAACATGTTGAAAACCTGAGCCCCCCTTTGGTTATTGTTTCTTACGGCGCTACGCATAATAGCCTGCGATATATCACGGAGATTAAGGAATATTTACGACCTAATTTTTTCGGTCCTCCCTCATTCCATTACGACGAATGTATATTTCAATTTTCTTTATATGAGTGGAGAGCGACGCGGTGTCCACAGCGAAAATGAAAATCATTACCTAAATGGGACGATTTTCTTTGCCGGGTAATGCGGAAGAAAATCCTATTGGGGCCAGGTAATGATACGTAATCAACCCGTATAAGGGATAGTTTTTCTCGACGGGCGTGTTTCATCCAGTTCTTTAATTTTTCCGAATGGTTTTGGTTGGTTTTATCTAGTCCATTAAAACTATGAAAATTCCTGGATGAATAAGGTTTTTGCCTAATAGCGACTATTTAAATCCCTATCGAAACAGTATAAAAAGTTTTAAGTGAAACTCGAGGAATATTTAAAAAAACATCCCCAGGGCCAGGGCTTGCAACGTTACGGGGAGGAAGGATTCGCAAAATATATTCTAATTGGCGCATAAAACTCACAATAATCGAATACTTTCTTAAAATGAAAACACCGTTCGACTTACTTGCCAAATTAAAACCCGTCGAAATCTTAAAGTCTAATTTAAATGGAAAAAGTTATAAAAATACGGCGGTAAAATCTAATCGTCCGAAATGAAATGAGCCGTTCCGGAAAATTGTTCGCGATGGTGCTGATGATATAAAAAGTTTTAAAAGTTGCAAATCAACGGCGAAATTCCATTTAATATGCGATGAAGAATGAGATTTCTTTCTTATATTCTTCGGGAGGAATTTTTAAATTGTTTCGTAACTTGGGCAACTGGTGCAGTTGCTAAATAAATAATGTCTCCAAAAGGCCCTCACGACAGAGGTAAAAGCCTCAAAATATCTAATCTGTCTTCCTCGGGTTTTATAATAACTATTTGTTATTTTTATCATTTAATTCCCCCTTTGTTTTTCTCTTTGCTTATAGATTTTTTTGCTGAAAAATCAATTAAAATTTTTTTCACTTCAATGCGTTTTGTGTCCTCTTTGTTTTGTATAATTATTTATTATTTTTATTATTTGCTTTATTTGTGTTTATCTTTCGTTTGTTTTAAGTTTTTGTTTCTATTATCAGATATTTACTTCCAATGATAATATTTATGTCATTTACTATTGTTGTAAATTGTAATAATTACATTAACTTTTTTGCTTTATTTATTTATAATTTTGATTAGTTGGTTCTGGTTTGTTTTTCTGTTTAAAAATGAATAATTATATAAAAAAAATAACCCACAATTAATTATATTATTTAATTTCAACCATAACTGATGATTTGAAATTGGAAGCCATAGCGCGGACCTGTTGCTGCCGAATGGACGTTGTTGCCACATTTTTAGAAATGCAGAAATGTTTATGAATTAGTAATGTATTAGTTTTTTTACAAAATTCGAAAGAACATGATTTTTTCCCATTTTTGAGACACATTTTACTTCTAATGCGATTAATGAGAAATTCAAATTATCAAATTGACAATTGACAATTTTTTATGGCGATTTTGATTGTGTGTAAGAAATTTGAAACCTGTTATAACAGTTCGAGCATATCACAGTTAATAGAGCTGTTCTTTCTCTATCGACTGAAGAAAACCGTAATTCCACTGCAGTACCTATCTACATTTTCTGGACCACGGTTTGCATGAAAAGCCAGTAATCTATAAATAACGATATTTAAACAGTTGGCAACCGTATAAATTTTGACACTTATTTTGACAGACTTGAGGGTTCATAGAGGTGTTATTCATCTATCGACTGGTAAAAACCGCAATTTTTTAAGTGCCTTGGTTAATTTTTTATTAGTAATTTTCTTAAGGTCTGCGATTTCCCACTATCTGCTTGAAATTTCTGGAATATATGAGCAGAACCGCATTACCTGTTTCGCAAAAATAATTTAGTTTCTATATGCTGGATAAAAGTATCCAGATATTAACCCAGTGGCATAATATAACATCTTGAGAAAGAGAAATTAGTTGGTGCGGGCAATCTAAATCCTAATCTGCCACGTCAAGCGGGCCAGCCTCTGTGCGTCCGCATGCGCATGTCTTTTGTTGTTGCGTTAATACCAATTATAAATCTGACAACGACGATTTAAGTGGAGGTATTTTAGATGAAATAAACTGCTGGAAAATTGAAGGAGACCGGACTCTTATTTTGAGCGAATATAAGAAATTTGAAGCCTATTACAACAGTTTTAGTATCTCATAGTTAATAAAGCTGTTCTTTCTCTATCTATACTGAAACCCGTACAGGTCTATATATACAGCTTTTAGACAACTTAAACAGCTTTTTATACAGCTTAAACAGCTTTTTACACGGCTTAAACAGCTTTTTAGATGGCTTAAACAGCTTTTTAGTCAGCCTAAATAGACATTTAGACGGCTTAAACAGCTTTTTAGACAGTCTAAATACCTTATACAGGTCTGTATACAGCTTTTAGACAGCTTATACAGGTCTGTATACAGCTTATCCAGGTCTGCCTATCCTGTCCTGCCGGTCTATCCTGTCTGTCCTGTCCTGTCTAACCTGTCCTTCTGTCTGTCCAGTATGTTCTGTGGACTTTCATTCAATTCTATATGAGTTCACGATGATTTGAAAGGATGCAAACCACATACATAATTATTGAGATGAAAACCCTTGTATCTAGTGTATACGTACCGTAATCTACTGCAGTCTCTCTTCTTGTCCAACCCTACGAAAGGGTGTGGTGACATCATGTATGCATCCTGTTTACGGTCTCTCGCCACGCTTCTCTGTCTTGGGCGTGGTGCACCGCTTCCGGTAAGTTTCTTCAGCTTCGGCCATCAAAATTTCCCTCTACTATGATTTTTCTCCATTGCCTCTGATTCTCTTGCTATGTGGCCAAAGTATTGCTGTTTTATATAAGTTGATAGCCTCGTTTTTACGCCTAGTTGATTCAGCATCGAAACATTGGTGCGTTTTGCATATGTCATGTAGTACTTCTATGGCTCGCTCTCCCATACTCTTTAGGGCTTCAGCAGTAATTCCGTTGGAGCTTGGTGCTTTCTGGTGTCCCAATCTTCTCACGGCGTGCCTCATCTCATCTTTGAGTATGTCTGGCTCGGGGTCTTGTATCTGGTATTCCTGTGCAGGTTGTGGATCGTCTTGGAAGAGTCCAAGGCAGTAGTCTCGCCATACTTTGGTTAGTCCCTTGACATCCGTGATTGTATTACCTTAGTTGTCCCTGATCATCTGGGTCTTGGCTTTAAACTCTCGAGAAAGGTACTCTACTTTGTCGTATAGTTCTTTGGAGCGGTTCTCGTGAGCAAGCTTTTGATGACTGATTGACTTTTGATGTTGATATGGTTGTTTTTGTCTTTTCTGCAAGCGCGTCTGATATCAATGTTTCGTTGCTTCATTAGGTTCTCCCATTGTTCCGGGTCTCCCCCTAAGAGGTGGATATTGCGTCGATTTTCAATGAGTGTCAGCGTTTCGGCTGAAGTTTCACCGTATTATTGGACTGTGTGGCCATGCTGGCAGCTTTGGCTATCCACTTTTCGACGCGACTCCAGGCTTCATCACTACTACCCTCAAGGTGTGAGGGTCCACGCTCCGAAGTTCACTTTGGAATCCGACTGGTTCTAGGGTAGATATCTTGCTGTTTTCCTTTGGGACCACTTGCTTGCATAGTCTAGTCTTAAAGCGCGACCAAAGCAGCCGATGATCCGATCCACATTTCGCACTTGGCTTTGATGTTTTTGACTGAAGCTCTCCATCGCTTGCCAACCAGAATATAGTCAATTTTGTTCTTGTATTGACCATTCGCTAACGTCCACTTGTAGAGGCTACGTCGATGATGTTGGAACATGGTGTTCATTACAGCCTTTATGTTGTCTACTGCGAACTGGATTAGTCTGTTGCCTCTTTCGTTACGTATTCCCAGTTCGTGTTACTCTAGTGTATCCCTGAGAGGATGGTACATTTTGGTAAGCCCGGCTACTGCAGTACCTGAACATAAAAACTGAAAAATTACTGTGGTTATCATGGAAACTCAAAAAGAACTTCGAGCGATTGCAAAAATTGCAACGTAATGTAACACTTTAAAAATTTCAGGGTTTCTGGAGCTGTCATTTCTCTATCGATCGGTGAAAACCGCAAGTCTTTAGGTGTCTCGGTTAATTTTTTATTTGTAATTTTCTTAGCGTCTGCGATTTGCCATTTTTTTTCAAATTTACAAAATATAAATCATATAGCTGGACAGAACTGCATTTCGCTAACTATTTTGGTTAGTACTTAGTAATTTTTTGCAAAAAAAATTTAGTCCCCATATACTGGATAAAAGTATCCAGATATTAACCCATTGCCATTAAAAAACTAAAATTAGTTGGTGCGGGCAATCTAAATCCTAATCTGCCACATCGAGCGGGCCAGTCTCCGTGCGCGCGCAAGCGCAGTCGTCTTTTCTTGTTGAGTTAATAACAATTATACATCTGGCAGCAACGATTTAAGTGAAGAAGTATTTTAGATGAAATAAACTGCTGGAAAATTGAAGGAGATTGAAGATTTGCTTCCACATCAAAACAATTTTAAAATAATTTATTTAATTTTGCTTATTGATTTTGTTATTGATCCCAGGTAGTACAATTATTTATTGTTTTAAACATGTTTCTGTGTTTTTGTTTCCAATAACATATATATTAAATTTGGTTCCTTCTAATTATATTTAATATTTTCGTTTCTTTTTGTTTTTAGATATTTACTTCTATCTACTTCCGGTGTTATTAGTAATGGCGTATATTTCTTTGTTGCCAATTGTTTCCATTATATTAATTCTTACTTTGCTTCATTTGTATGTGCGTCATCTGCCTCGTATTGTTTTTTTATCATTTGATTTTTGTTTGTTTTTTTTCTATATTTATCCAAAACTATAAAAATGTTTATTAGAAAATTAAATTAATGCATTTAGTTCATTCAAGTTGATATTTCACATTAATCCACTTTTAAAATAATTTATTTAATACTTTTCTTTTTGTTAGTAGATATTTACTTTCAGCCAATTTCAATGCTTAATTTTATGTCGTCTATACTTTGCTGTCAATTGCTACAAATACATATTATATTAACCTTTTTGTTGCTTTATGTGTATTTAGCATTTGCGTCATCTGTCTTCATTGTGTATTTTAATTATTGAATATTTTCATCATTTGATTCCTGTCTATATTTCTATTTTTATCCAAAGTCACATATATATTTATATCGTTTATTTTTATTTGTAGCTTTATTCATATTTGCGTCATCTGTCATCATTGTGTTGTATAATTGTTTATTATTTTAATCATTGTGTACTTTTTCTTCTTTATTATAATTATTTTTGGTTGTTTTATATTACCTTTTTTGCTGCTTTATGTATATTTGCGTCATCTGTCTTCATCGTGTTGTATGATTGTTTATTATTTTAATCATTTGATTCCTGTTTACTTTTACCTTTATATTCAAATCCACAAATTTTGTATATAAAAACACACTTATTTTATTCTTTTTAAGGTAAGTAATCAATGAGTTTTTCCACATTAATGTATGTTTAGAATAAATTATTTATTATTTTGTACTATTTTTTATTGTTTTTTTTTCATACATATCAGGTATTTACCTCTAGCTAATTTCAGTGCTCTATTTATGCCGTCTATTTTTTTATGCCAATTGTTACAATTATATTAATTTTTTATTTTTATTTGTATTTGCGTCACCTATCTTCTTTGATTTGTTCAATTTTTTATACCATTTGATGGTTGTTTATTTGTTCTTTGTTTATCCAAATCCATGGATATTATATATACAAAAAACAAAATTATTAATTTACTCTGAAAAAAAAAGTAAAAAATAGTTCGAAAAGTTAGTAAAAGTATTATAAAACGAAATAAGAAAAAAAATTAAAAAAAAGTTGAAAAAAAGGCGAAGGAGTTCAGCTAAGAGGGCGGGGATGGCAAAATGGGGAAGAAAAAAATGCTTTATGAAAAAAAAAAACAGAAATTTAAAAAAAAAATAGAAAAAAGCGTTAAAAACGTTCGGAAAGTTAATAAAAGTATGATAAAACGAAAAATAATAAAAAAACAAAGATTGTCGGAGAGGTAATAAAAGTAATATAAAACGAAATAAGAAAAAAATAATAAAAAAAAGTTACAGAAACGCAGTTTTCGGCGAAAAAACGACGAAGGAGTTCAACTACGAGGTCGGGGATGACAAAAATGGGAAGAAAAATGCTTTAAAAAAAACAAAATCTTTAAAAAAATCAGGTAAAATTGAAAAAACGTAAAAAAATATTCGAATACTTAATAAAAATATTATAAAACGAAATAATAAAGCATTTATTTAGCATAGAAGCTACATATAAGTACAACAATTTATAATTAATTATTAAGTACATTAAAATGGTTAAATTTACAAAAAATAGAAAAGACATATTTTATTATAAAGCGTATATATAGAGAAAACTTACAAATATAAACCCAAACTAAAAAAACGCTACCTAACAAAAATACAAATAAATAAGAGGTACAAATAAAATTAAAATTAGTCACAAATAAACTTTTAATAAACAATTAACTTAATAAATATAAAAATAAAAGTAAAAATAATAAGTGTATAAGTAAAATAAATAAAATCACTAATCAAATATAAAATAAAGAAAAACAATCATAAACAAATGAAAGTTAGAGAAACGCGGTTTTCGGCAAAAAAGGGGCGAAGGAATTCAGCGACGAGGTCTGGGATGGTAAAAATGGGAAGAAAAAAATGCTCTATGAAAAAGAGAAATAAAAAATTAAAAAAAATAGAAAAATATTGAAAAAAATGTAAAAAAATGTACGGAAAGTTAATAAAAGTATTATAAAACCAAAGAAGAAAAAAATATAATAAAAAAAGGAAAATATAATAATAATAAGAAAAAAAATTAATAAAAAAAAACAGACAAAATTGTTGGAAAGGTAATAAAAGTACTATAAAATGAAATAAGAAAAAAATAATAAAAAGAAATTTCAAGAAACGCGGCTTTTAGCGAAAAAAAGGCGGATGAGATCAGCTACGAGGTCGAGGATGGCAAAAATGGGAAAAAAATGGTTTATGAAAAAAAAATTAAAATTAGAAAAAAAATTGAAAAAAGGTAAAAAATGTTCGGAAACTTAATAAAAGTATAATAAAAAGGAATAGGAGAAAAATTAACAAAAAAAAAGAAAAAAAATTTTAGAAAGATAATAAAAGTATTATAAAACGAAAAAAGAAAAAATTAATAAAAAGAAAGTTAAAGAAAAGCAATTATTGGCGAAGAGAGACGAAGGTGGTCAGCTACGAGGTCGGGGATGGCAAAAATGGGAAGAAAAAAATGCTCTTAAAAAACCAAATCTTTAAAAAATTTTGATAAAATTGGAAAAACGTAAAAAAATATTAGAAAACATAATAAAAGTATTATAAAACGAAATAACAAAAAAAAATAATAAAAATAAACAAAGAAAATTGTTGGAAAGGTAATAAAAGTACTATAAAATGAAATAAGAAAAAATAATAAAAATAAATTTTAAGAAACGCGGTTTTTGGCGAAAAAAGACGGATGAGGTCAGCTACGAGGTCGGAAATGGCAAAAATGGGAAAAAATGCTTTAGGAAAAAAAAATTAAAAATTAGAAAAAATTGAAAAAAGGTAAAAAAAATGTTAGGAAACTTAATAAAAGTATTATAAAACGGAATAAGAAATCAATTAATAAAAAAAAGAAAAAAAATGTTGGAAAGATAATAAAAGTATTACAAACGAAAAAAAGAAAACAATAATAAAATAAGTTAAAGAAAAGCGGTTATTGGCGAAAAAAGACGAAGGAGGTCAGCTACGAGGTCGGAAATAACAAAAATGGGAAGAAAAAAATGCTTTATGAAAAAACATTTTTTTTTAAATAGAAAAATATGAAAAAACCTAAAAAAAATTGGAAACTTAATAAAAGTATTATAAAACAAAATAAGAAAAAAAAATGTATATAAAAAAACAAAAAAAATTGTTGGAAAGGTAATAAAAGTATTATAAAATAAAATAAGAAAAAAAAAATAATAAAAAAGTGAGAGAAACGCGATTTTCGGCGAAAAAAAACGAGGGAGGTCAGCTACGAGGTCGGGGATTGCAAAAATACACATTTTTAGGAAAATTGAAAAAAAAAGTAAAAAAACGTTCGGAAAGTTAATAAAAGTATTGTAAAACCAAATGAGAAAAAAAATTAAAAAATTGTTCGAAAAGTTAATAAAAGTATTATAAAACGAAATAAAGAACAAAAAATTAATAAATGAAAAAGTTAGAGAAACGCGGTTTTCAGAGAAAAAAAAAAGTTGAAAAAAAAGGAAAAAAAAAATTGTCGAAACCGGGAACAAAAGTTGAGAAAAAAAAACTTCAAAAGAAAAACAAAAACAATTCCTCATATCTTTGAGAAGATTCACTTCAGTTGTGTGCTTATAAAGGTGAGGCACATAATTTTTTATATACATTAATACACTTTTAGAATAAATTATTTAGTATTTTCCATTGATTTTTGTTTTGTTATCAGCATTTGCTTCCAATTATATTAATTTTCTTGTTGCTTTGTTTGCATTTGTGTCATCTGTCTTCCTTGCTTTGTTCAATTATTTATACCATTTGAATCCTGGGTATTTGTTGTTTGTTTATCGAAACCCATATACATTTTGATACAATGTTAACTTTTATGTGGTTTTTGTTGCATTTGCGTCATTTGTCTTCCTCGTGTTGTACAATAATTTATTATTTTTATGTCCTAATTCCTGTTTATCGCAATTTTTTTTCCTTTGTCCATACGAAACCATACATATGAAACCCGTTTCGATACTTATAATTAATGAATTTATACTAACGAATATCACCTGACTTTGCAGGATAAAATTAATAACGAGAGACGACCGCACGAAAGTCAAAAAATTCCGGGGTAATTCCCACACTGGCCGATTGTGTGCCGAAAAGTTTTAATGGGTCCCCCCGACCAAAGGCCCTCCTACATTAAGGTTGCCGGTTTTAAGTTTTCGTCCCCTTTGAGGCTTTCATTACGATGCAAGCGCTTATCCGAATAACGGGGCCGCAATTAATAGTTAAAGTCCACTACAAAAGATAATACGATACCCTTTAAAATACTAGGTTAACGTTATAATTTGAGTTGGAAGCTAAGGCGTTTCCCCTTTCAGTTATGGCGCTGACAGCTCTCTTGAATTGGCCGAACCGAAGCGGATAACTTTGTTTTAATAGGCTATGATTATAAAGGTCTTCGACCTTCACATCAATATCGTCTATTATTTTCAAATTAATCGATTTTTTCCTGTGTAAATACTCTAGGAGATGGGTCAAGAGAGGTCAAATCGGTACATCGCATAAGTCCTTTAAATAGGGTTCCACTCCATCAATCAACACTTTTTCAGCCAAACGGTTTTGACTTTATATAACTTTTTCCAAAAAATTGGCCCAACGTTGGGCGCCTTTACGCGAAAGAA
>MU186266.1:70149-93882 GCA_016904865.1 Pissodes strobi | reverse complement strand
TTACTAAAATAAGTTGATACTAACTGAAACTAACCGAAAGTTGATTGGAAGACTAACCCAAACTAACCAAACCTATTCAAATTGATTATAACGTATCGGAACAGATTCAAATAATTAAAATAAAATGAGACTAAATGAAACTAACCCAAAGTTGTTGACGAATAACCCAAACTAACCAAATCTACTAAAATTGATTTTAATGTATTCTGAAAAGCTTGAAATGACTGAAATAAATTGAGAATAAGTGTAGCTAACCGAGAGTTGATTGTACTACTAACCCAAACTAACCAAATCTATCAAAATTCATTATAACGTATCGGATGACTAAAAGAATTTAAGACTAAGTGAAACTAACCGAAAGTTTATTGGAAAACTAACTTAAACTAACCAAATCTATTAAAACTGATTATAATGTATCGGAACCGCTTTAAATGACTGAAATAAGTTAAGAATAAGTGAACTAACGGAAAGTTGGTTCAACCACTAGCCCAAACTAACCAAATCTACTAAAACTGATTATAACGTGTTGGAACCGGTTCAAATGACTAAGGTATAAGTTAAAGCTAAGTGAAACTAACGGAAACTTGATTCGACAATTAACTAAAACTAACAAAATCTAATAAAATTGATTATAACGTATCGTAACGGGTTCAAATGACTAAAATAAGTTGATACTAATTAAAACTAACCCAAAATAGATTGGAGGACTAATCCAAGCTAACCAAATCTATTAAAATTATTTATAACGTATCGGAACCGCATTAAATATCTAAAATAAGTTGGGAATAAGTGAAACTAAACGAAAGTTGAATCGACAACTAACCCAAACTAACCAACTCTATTAAAGTTGATTATAACGCATCGGAATCGGTTCAACTGATTGAAATAGTTAAGACTAAGTGAAACAAACCAAAAGTTAAATCGAGGACTAACCTAAACTAACCAAATCTACTAAAATTGATTACAATGTATCGGAAACGCGTTAAATGACTCAAATAATTTGAGAATAAGTGAAACTAACCGAAAGTTGGATCGACGACTAACCGAAACTAACCAAATCTACTAATATTGATTATAACATATAAGAACCGCTTTAAATGATTGAAATAAGTTGAGAAAAAGTGAAACTATCTGAAAGTTGAATCGACGACAAGACCAAAGTAACCAAATCTACTAAAATTGATTATAAAGTATCTGAACCGGTTCTAATGACTAAAATAAGTTGAAACTAAGTGAAACTAACCAAAAGTTGATTGAACGACTAACCGGATTAGGTTGGTTAGTTCGGGTTAATCGTCGATTCAACTTTCGGTTAGTTTCACTTAGTCTCAACATATTTCAAATATTTGAACCGGTTCTAAGACGTTATAATCAATTTTAATAGATGCTATTAGTTGGGTTAGTCACCAAATCAACTTTGGGTTAGTTTCTCTTAGCCTTAACTTATTTTAGATATTTAAACCGGTTCCGATACGTTATAATGATTTTATTACATTTGGTTAGTTTGGGTTAGTCGTCGATTGAACTTTCGGCTAGTTTCACATAGTCTCAACTTATTTTAATCATTTGAACCGGTTCCGTTACGTTATATTCAATTTTAATAGATTTGGTTAGTTTGGGTTAGTAGTCCAATCAACTTTCGGTTAACTTCACTTATTCTCAACTTATTTTAGCCATTTGAAGCAGTTCCGATACGTTATAATCAATTTTAATAGATTTGGTTAGTTTGGGTTAGTGTTCAATTAACTTTCGGTTAGTTTCACTTATTCTCAACTTATTTTAGCCATTTGAAACGGTTACAATACCGACGTCATTATCGATTCTAATAGATGTGGTTAGTTTGGGTTAGTCGTCGATTCAACTTTCGCTTACTTTCACTTATTCTCAACTTATTTTAGTCATTTAAAGCGGTTCCGATACGTTATAATCAATTTCAATAGATTTGATTAGTTTGGGTTAATCGTCGATTCAACTTTTGATTAGTTTCACTTTGTCTCAACTTATTTTAATCATTTGAATCGGTTCTGATACGTTATAATCAATTTCAATGGATTTGGTTAATTTGGGTTAGTCATCCAAACAACTTTCGTCTAGTTTCATTTAGTCTCAACTTATTTTACTTATTTGAACCGGTTCCGATACCTTATAATCAATTTTAATAAATTTAGTTAGTTTGGGTTAGTCGTCGAATTAACTTTGGATTAGTTTGGGTTAGTCGTCCAAACAACTTTCGGCTAGTTTCACTTAGTCTCAACTTATTTTAGTTATTTGAACCGGTTCCGAGACGTTATAATCAATTTTAATAGATTTGGTTAGATTGGGTTAGTCGTCCAATCAACGTTCGGTTAGTTTCACTTAGTTTCAACTTATTTTAGTCATCTGAATCGATTTCGATACATTATAATCAATTTTAATAGATTTGGATAGTTTGGGTTAGTCGTCGATTCAACTGTCGGTTGGTGTCAGTTATTCTCAACTTATGCTAGTCATATAAAGCGGTTCCGATACGTTATAATGATTTTATTACATTTGGTTAGTTTGGGTTAGTCGTCGATTGAACTCTCGGCTAGTTTCGCATAGTCTCAACTTATTTTAATCATTTGAACCGGTTTCGTTCCGTTATATTCAATTTTAATAGATTTGGTTAGTTTGGGTTAGTAGTCCAATCAACTTTCGGTTAGCTTCACTTATTCTCAACTTATTTTAGCCATTTGAAGCAGTTCCGATACGTTATAATCAATTTTAATAGATTTGGTTAGTTTGGGTTAGTGTTCAATTAACTTTCGGTTAGTTTCACTTATTCTCAACTTATTTTAGCTATTGAGTTTGTCGTCGAATCAACTTTGGATTAGTTTCACAGTGCCAAAAGATATTTAATATTTACAAAGCATTCCGTTATCGTTATATAATATGTACTTATAAAAAAAAATCTGACACCTAGACGATTTTTCCGGTCTCGACCTTCACCTAATTTTATTAACATATCTATTCACTAATCCGACTATAGATTTCTCCTATTTGCCTTTGTATTTTTCATTGCTTCGTATATATTTCCACCGAAGTCCGAATAAAATATTAAAATAGAAATAAAACTAAGGATTTCCACAAATCCGACTCTGTTCTGAACACTCTGCCTACACACGAACGACTGATTAAACTAAAACGCTCTACATGCTGCCAACAATCTGCGGATTTTCGGCGGCTGGCACAAAATATTTGGGGGAGTGGAGCTACTAGTTTACATATACTTTGGTATCGTCTCCTCTGTTTTTGTGATTTCACACTGTTGGCTGAGTTCGAGTACCCATCAAATAGCAGAGTGCAACTGATTCCAGGATAGTGGTTGACGTAGGTGATATATCCATCACAAATGGTGGCAACGGAGGCATCTTTTTGCCAAATTACTCTATGCAGCAGGAATCCTCCGTCCACTACTATGTTCATCTGAGACAGTTGAACAGCCTTATTACATTAATATTATACAATTTATGATATAAATGTCTTATTTTTATTATCTTCAAAATACATTTTGATATTTTTCAAGCAACAAGATTTTTGTTCACTGCATTTAATATCCTGATTTCATGGGTAGCAACACATATTACTGGACGATACACACAAGAGATAGTTGTGGCTCAGGAATAACAAAAACAGCTTCTGAAAAAGAGGAAATTTTAGAAAAATTTAACAATTGATGTAACTGTTGACCGGTTGGATATACAGTGTGTCCAGAAAAGTATGCGACATATGGCAAACTTTTTTATTATTGGTTTCTCAGAAAAATGTTTTCTTGATAAAAGTTGGTGCTTGCCCTAAAACAATAAATGAGCATTTCAAATTTTACGTACTGTTTTTAGCGCGGAAGCAAATGTAATTTTACCGAAATCGCCTCAAGAGTAAAGTACCTTTATTTATAAAGATACAGCAAAAACTTATAAGGAAAAGTACTTCAAAATTACAAAAGTAATCTAAATATGAAATTTGAGTTCAGTACATCAACTTTTAATTTGGAGGAACTTTTCCTTATAAGATTTTGCTCTATCTTTATATTAAGGTACTTTACTCTTGACGCGATTTCGGAAAAATGACATTTGCTCCCGCACTAAAAGCAGTACGTGAAATTTGAAAAACTCATTTATTGACTTATGGCAAGCACCAACTTTTATCAAGAATAAAATTTTCTGAGAAACCAATAATAAAAAAGTTTCCCATATGTTGCATACTTTTTTTTGGACACACTGTATATTGGTATATGCGCATATATTCTTAAAGGGAATTACATTCTCTACAACTTTCTGAAAGAGGCTTTCTTCCTCAGATGAATAGTTTAAACGAAATGAAGGAATGTTTGATGAAAAATGTGAGGTAGTTTTATATTTTTTTAATTTTCACTTTTCCCGAGCGTGTAGCTCGCAAACGGTTGCGAATTCGAAAAAGGTATATGGAATGAAGGTTGTAGAGAATTTCATACGCTTTCTTGTTATATGAGAAAAAAATTCCGTACAATACACCGTTTTTGAGATATAAGCAAAAAACTCAAAAATTGAACCTTCCTTGTACTCCCCCCCTCCCGGCTCCCCACCTAGACGTCAAGACTTTTAGTACGTTTAATCCCTAAGTACCCAGAACAAGTTTTTGAAGAAATCGCTTAGGTCCCTGCTAACGCACTCTACACCCCCTTTTGGGCCATTCGTCGATTGGACTAAATGTCTAATATACTGGTTGTGATCTAAACCCTTTTCAACAATCTAAAATGGATAATGTTACAACATGTATTGTTAACCGCTAAAATGTATAAACTCCTGCGGCACATTATATCCTATAATACTAGAAGACATTTAAAATTTTTAAGCAGTTGGTTTAGTATGTAGTTGTTTTGTAAGCAGTTTGTTAATTAATACGTAACAATATATCTCAACGTCCAGAAAGGTCGTTAATTTTTATTCAAGTACCTTATGTTGAAATAAGTGCCGATAACGGTGCCAAGGAACGAATGGAGAGTTAGTGAATATCAGTCTAATGAAATGTTAGCTTGTGTGATATTTTGTTTAAATAATTATTTTTGAAGTTCTGAGTAAACGAATATAGTTAACTTTCGTGTTTTATTAACTCACAACATTTGTCAGAAGTGGGATACGCGTTTATTCGCGATATTCGCGTTTATGTTAAAAAAGGGACAAAGTTTTAGTGTGATTTTAAGGTGCCGTTTCTGTAACTTTGAACAGTCTGGTGTCGCTGGTTTTGTTTGTTTATTTCCATGGCAAATAGGGAAGTTACTACTTTTGCCGACTTGCAAGCAGTGTAACGGAATATATGTTAAATATATTATGTTATCAAATATTAGTCTATTCCGCTCCATTAATTCTACCTATTTATCAATGGTTTTCAGTGCTCGGTATAATGATCTGCAGTGACATCTATCTGTGAATGGATATATTTTGCACAATTAACTTTAAGGAGAACAGGTACGCAGATTTGTATCTTTAATTTATGGATTTGTGTCGGTGCAGATCGCTTGATTTTGGGAATGCCATCTGTTCGGAAACGGGCTTATCTCGTGTACTAGGTATTTGAAGAACCTAGAGTGTTGTTCAATGCCTGTAATCTACGATAGATTGCTACATTTAGCGTGTGTTGAATGTTTCCTTAGTTTGTCGTCGGGTTTCCTACAATGGTTGTCACGTGTTTTAAATTGCCCAATGAAAAGCCATTGAATTTAAATAGGTAGAACGTACAAATTTTGAAAGGAAGGTGATATCATCTTGTGTACAGCGTTCGACGCGGTAAGTGATATAATTTTTTGATCTTAAAATATTCTATCCATACTGCATATTTTTCAATAGTATTTTCATATTTTAAATACAGAATTGATAACTGTTTTTAATTCGGTTAATCATATTGCACTAAAGTAAAGAATTTAGCATTTTTATATTGCACTTTCGAGTGTTTGACGATTTCAACAATCTTAATTTTTTATCGTGGCCTTTAGGTTTGAATACCGATTTTTTGGTGTATAATTGCATATCTTATCGGTCAAATTCGTGTAATTTGATAATGGTTTAATCCAAATATATAGAGAACGTAATTATTTCATCGTTTAGTGGTCATACCATTGAGGTTTATAATACCTCAATGGGTCATACATATGATTTTAGATTTTACATATTGTCATTGTTAATTGAATAGTATTACTTGGAAGATTCTCAAAGCGAATTTTATATGTTCCTGTAAAAGGTAGTTAATTGAATTTGAGTAGAATTTCGCTGAATTTTCCTTAGTAGTATTGTTGGTCATAGTTTTTGAGGTTTAATCTTTCAGTTTATTTGTAATATCAACCTATAATTATTATTACTTACCGTGTCACGTTTGATCAATGATGTACCGACATTGATTTGCATATGAAAGAGGTTTAGGCACATGTGTGTAAATTTACCTGGTTTATTTTTCCTTATCGTTTACCTAAATTCCTATCTCAAAGCGAGATAGTGATTATCTTATCTCAATCTTTAATTAATGGAGACGTAATTTACGTCAAATTATTGTTTATGTGCCTAGGGCCATATTTATAAATCAATTAAAGAAATTAAAATTAATTAAATAAAATTAAATTAATTAATCATAGTTATCTATTAATTTTGCTGAACTTTAAATTGTAATTTAAGTTCTGATTATATTGTTGTAACCAGTAAATTTTTAAGTTGTTAGTTAAAACTTTGTATGTCAAACTGAGGTCCACAGGATACTCTACTAATTAAATAATTAGCGGTACAAGTTGGTCTAAAACATCCAATATTTTTTTTTATGTAACTACTGCTCCAAGACGAAACCTACACAGATCTTTGTGGTGACAGTCGGCCCGACAGCAGCCACGCACAACTGATAGGGAACCATTCCGGGAATTGTAATTAGGTTGTAAATTAGTTGTTAAATTAATATATTGTTTTTAAAAAAATATATCTTTTTTGATTTATTACAGGACTGGTCTCTATGAGACGTGATTTATTTTTTTCTTTGTAAATTCTAGTTATTCTTATCTAAATATTCTATATTTTCTGTTTGCATCGTCTGAGAGCTTGGCGCCTACAATCCCATATGTAATATAGTTAACGGGAGAACCGTTAAATCGAATCCACCCCTAGTCTCATTTAAATTAAATTAAATAAATTAATTATCCTCACAATTGGTTATAGCAGGGCTCTCTAGTTCCACGGAAGCTGAAACGAGTGAACGTTCTGCTACACCGCCCTTAACTGTGGAACAACAGTTGGTGCTTTAAAAAAGAAATAGCGGGTTTGAAACATCGAGCTGAGGCCAGTATGGAATCTTTTTCATGGGAAACGGTACCGGTGTTCAACGCAGGACAGAACAATATTTCGATAAACAGATGGATTCGGCTTATTGAAGAACGGGCGTATTTTATGAGATGGGACGATGTAACCACTACGCGGTTCGTTGTTTCGAAGTTAGAAAGGGGCGAATTTGCGCACAAAAGTTGGGTGCAATTAAAAACCGCAGGTTTTTAATTGCACTGCAGATTTGCAGGTTTTATTACCAGAATTCTTTAATTTAGTTCTACAGTATTGTAATATAAATCAAGCCAAGCTATCATAATAACAATGTGCTTCGCTTATCAACCAAAATAAACACAGTCACAACGTGTTATAAATGCTAATACAAATATATCGTTAACCCATACTAGAATATAGTTAATTTACATTAAGAAAAGCGGCAAATTTCAAGCGAATTGTTAGCAAAGCGAATCAATAAATTTAGAATTAATAAACCGATGAGTGCAAAATACAGCATCATTTTTCCTAAATGCGGCATATAAATGAAATTTTAAAAATATTTAACATTGGCAAAATCGAACTGTTACAAATATTTGGAAGAAAAACTTTAAAAAATACACCGTCTGAACCGAACAAATCCAAAGATATTTCAAGGGGGGAAAAATTGAAGTGTTTTAATTATAATGAATTAGGGCATCGTAGTTTTAACTTTTGTAGAAACGTTGGACATTTCGAGAGAGAGTGTGGCAATAAGAAATATTTACCAAATAAGAACAATGCATGACAACTACGAATCATCAGATTTTTTATATACAAGCAGACATTTTGTTAATCTTTATTTTAAGGATATCCTAATTAACAATATAGTAGTCACTGGTTTAATAGACACAGGTAGTGAGTGTTCTTTAATAAGAATATAAGTAGACATAAAGTTAAACTCCAAACACTAAAGAATTCACCTCGCTTTTTTAAATCTTTTAAAATTTAACGAGGCTCAAAACATATGCATTGATAAACCGTTTATCGATTCGGTAAGTGCCGTTGTCGGACTTATCATAGTACCTGACTCAATGTGTCCGGCGGAAATAATGATTGGAAATAATTATTATAGTAGAACTGTTAAATAGATATAGAAAATGTGTTACCACTAACTTAAGTGAAATAGGGTAAACAGACACCGCTTCAAATGATGATGATGAAATCCCGTGTCGTACAATCCATATAGACTTTCTGAGCATCACAAACAAAAACTAAAAGTCATGCGTACTGATTTACTTGCAAATAATATTATTCGCGAGTTCACATCTCCATATGCTAGCCCTATTATTCTTGTTCCAAAACACAATGGTGATTTAAGATTATGCGTCGATTATAGCAAACTTAATTCTTTAACTGTTAAACAAAAGTGGCCCATTCCATTAATTGATGATCATATTGACAAACTTGTGAACTTTAACTTTTCAAATTACTTGACCTGTTTTCTGGCTATCACTAAATACCAATGGCACCTGATAGTATTTCAAAAACTACTTTTATGTTTATGTAATGCGCCCTTTGTGTTTCAACGGTGAATGAGCCAAATCATCAATGAACTAGAAGCAGGAATAGCATTCCGTACTTGGATAATATTTTAATTCCTTCCAAAGCTCCCGAAGAAGATTAGGCAATGTACTTTAAGTCTTACAAAAACATGGCTTAACCTTACAACCGGCAAAATGTAAATTTGTACTCACTAAAATTACGTATCTAGGACGGGGAATATCTGAAGATGGTGTGCGCCCAAATAAACAGAAAGTGCAATCTATTGCAAAATTAAAACCTACGACAAATAAAAAGGAACTTAGGTCACTCTGTGGGTTAGCTAATTACTTTAGCCATTAACAGGACTTTTGACTAAAAATGCTATGTGGTCTTGGACTACAGGACAGGACGATGCATTTGAACTAAGTAAAAGCATTTTAACTGACTCCCCTGTATTAAAATTATTTGACAATATTCCACCAGAATCCAGTCACATTGTGATCCTAGCAGTATTGGCATAGCTGGAATATTATTACAGAAATATAGTGATAAGTGACACCCTGTAGCGTATTTCAGTAACTAATGTACTTATGAACAAGGGCGCTATCACTCGTACGAATTAGAAACAACGGCCGTTGTATTTTCTTCGCGAGATTTTCAAACATACCTTTTAGGAAAACATTTTACAGTATTTACAGATTGTGCGGCCGTGCGGGCAACAGCAATTAAAAAGAGTTAGTGTTGCGAATTGCGAGGTGGTGGCTTGAAATCCAAGATTTAAAATTTGACATTGAATATAACCAGGGATTTAAAATGAATCACGTAGACTACCTTAGTTGGCACCCAATTCCAGAAAATAATTTAGTTATAAACATTGTAAACCTTACAGAATCGTGTTACATGCCAATTTAGCATGAAAACATGTAACAGATAGAGGTCAAATAAAGTCAGTTAATATACCTTTAATCCTAGATCTATTACTAGACTACGAGACTATTTACTCGTTTGGATCCTGTTTTTTATCTAGCTGTTATAGAGGAATTGATTGAAGGCACTGTAGTATATATACGTAACTTGTTTTTCTCTGGTTGATATCTCTCTTTGTACATAATCAATCAGTAAATCGTACCGTATTCTGCCTCGCTAGCGAGAAAACATTCAAGTAAGCAATCAAGTTTTAGGCTGTATTATAGCAATGAACTTAAAAAACATTCAATTAAATCACTTACCTTGCGAATAATTTCCTTTTTCGGTAATAATATACATTAAAAACGGTCTCAGGAATGTCAGAAACAATGGTTTCGGAATTTCTCTGTTATTATTCCTGGGTTTGTTTGAATATTAGTTAAAATTCAATCGATGTTTACTTTTGATATAACCTTCAAACAATAATATTAAATCGTGTTAGTCACGATTAAAGATAAGAATTGTTGGTTGCCTACGGACAAATATAATAAATGGAAGGGATATTCTTGGAACGTTGCCAGATGTTATATTCGCTAAACGGTCGTCGTGCGATTTTGACGTGGTTACGATTCAAGCCATCAAGAAAATACATAATTAATCGATATGCTACCATTAGTTCGTGGTTAAACGACTGTTTTTCGCTTTCGCTTTAAAAATACGCAGGCAAGATGTTTTAGTGATTGCGCGTATTCTCTAACTTGGCAACGTCGCTCGTATTGCGTCGCAAGCGTTCCAGCAAGGACACTGGCTCCAGCTTAAGGTAACTACAGGCCTGATTTAAATTTCTGCGTTGAGCAGGTTTAATGTCAGGAGTTTTAACTGGCCGCCGTTCGGAATGATTTAGTTGTCGGTTGTTTGGTCATTATCAATGATGGATTTATCGTTGGATTTCTTTGTCCTACCAGCGATGCATAATATCATACAGCCTTAGGTACGTTTCATTGCATATTGCAGATGCTAGTAAATTTGGCGATAACCGGCTGGTAGTATTTTACGTGGGCTGCAGGATAGTGTAAAGCGGGCCTGTGGGTAGAGTTTTTTCTAGCTTTTTAACATTGAATTTCACGAGCTAGGTGGCCGTTTTTGACCTGAGGTCGTTCTCTTTCTTCGGAAAAACCTCTAAAGGGGTAGTGCGTATGCCTGATAAAAAATTTAAAAATTTTTAATTCACCCTGAGGGGGATCATACTTATTTCGGGTAAAAAGCTGCATAGTTACTAGGTTGCTGTAGTAAATGGCTTGACTGAAGATTGGTTGGAATTTGCCTGAAGCCAAGATTTCTGTTGGTAACTTGCCACGTGCAGTGGATTCTGGAACAAAGTACGCCGTTTCCTTCCGCAAGGAATGCCTGTAGAAGTGAGCATTGCTACCAATTCGTCATTACCACCGAAAAACCCTACGTAGTGGGGTAAATAAATATACATATCTTACATTTTGTACATACTCATTTATTTTCTATACAGGGGGGATTTATTTTATCAGCGTGTAAGTTACTGCATTATAGTTTTCTAACGGGTCTCAGAGGGGATTGAAATACTGCTATATAGAGAGTGTTACTTTTGAAAATTTACTTATTCTTGCACGTATATCATGCAATATTGTCAAACAAAAGATATCTTGGGCCTGGAACGGGCATAGCATGACTTATTTATCCTCAGTATTTTTGCAAGAAGTAACATTCTGGAGAAAACAAGCGTATTGAATAATAGTTCATGATACCGTCTTCGGTATGATATTGCAGTCGAGCACTCATAGCTGATTCTTTGTCTTATGGGCACCCGTATTGTATAATAGGGTATAATGTTGTATAAAGTTGCATATAATCTTTTATAATTTTCTTTTATACTTTGAGTTTTGCTTATAAGAACTTGTAAAGCCCTACGTAAGCTTAGTAAATTTAGATTTAATATTAATGACATAAATGGACAAGCTTTGTTCTTGCCTGGGGGTCTCAACTCTTAAAAGAGCAAACAGTGGTTATATTATTGGTCAGTTTTCTTAGTATTTTATGTCTGTCACCTGTAGGTTGATATGATATTGGTTTTATTATGACCTTCGCATTTTGGCAAGACGACTCTCATTATTATTTTTAAATTCTGTTTGGGTGGAGAGTATTCTGAGAGTGCATACTTAGCGCTTGTTCTCTTTCAGTTTTTTTTCCTGGTAGCTATCTGTTTAGACAGAGCTCAGAGCTATATTTTTGGCTGGAGCTATTTTATTTGGAGTTGTCTATATGGAGCAAGCTATTTTTGTTTGGAGTGAGCTTTGCTTGCAGATAGTTTAAGTAGCGAACCAAGTAGCTAACAGTCTATACAGTTGATTGTGTTTACCTCAAATGCTACACAAAACTTGTTAATACTTATCTTATCATGGATGAGAACGCAAGGAGGCTTGAACATTTTGACAATTAAAAAATAAAAGAAAATTTATTACATAATTTGATAACATTTTTTCTAAATATTCCTAAAGCAATTAGGACAATATACACAAAAATAAAAAGTTCAGTAGATTTCATTTCTTGTATTTAATTTCACATATGATTTCTTTGCTGCATTCTTTACAAACCGGAAATTTGGCATCAAGCCTGTTCCACTTTTGTTTATCAAAATCGAGTATCATTTACGAATTATACAATAATGAATCATATATTAACGCAAAGATTTAGAAAATCAAATTAATAAATAAACATAGATATATAAATCAAGCAGAAACCATTACAATAGAATAATAAAAGAAAGGCTTAAGCCTCAACAACCATGCTCCAAGACACGAGGGCGACGCGACGGTGCCTTCTTCAATTCACCTGAGAAACACTCTCTTAGCATTTAAATCGTTATTAACAGTCTTTTAAAAAAAGACGGTTTACGACCTAAAATAATGCTTTTCCAACTCTGCAGTTCGACGAAACCCAAATGTAAATTTTTGAATGAGAAAATGAATATCGTAAAACGGGCTCAATTTTGTCGAATTTTACTTCAAAGTGATAAAGAGCGCCTTAACTGCTCGAGATATAAAAAGTGCTATAAATTTTATCAACCATTCGAGATACTTTTATAGGGGCATAAATGCATTTCCATCGCCATCGCCGAAAATCATCCATGCTTGAAAATACCCGTTTTAAGGCCTCTAAAATCAAAAAAAAATTCCACTCAAATCTGTCTCGCTCCCGTGCTCTTCGAGTCGTGCAAGGAATGGAACCGCGTTTAATACAATGGGTTTTAATATCCCGTCGCTCTTTATCGCGATCAAATATTTAAACTTGGCTGCGAGCTTTTTGATAATTCTTGCGGAAAATTTTATTGAATAGATCTGATCGATTTCATTACGTATAGGAAAACGAATTTAAACGGAGCAAGAAATTTGCCGCCCAAATAGTTCCTATTTCCTCCTTGGAAAATATTTCAGTCCCTGAAAAATAAACAACTCCGCAAGGGATCCAGGCCTTCACCCAAATGTGGCACAAACAAGGATTGTGCCCTGAAGGCTGCAAATGTCTCTCCACTGGAATGGATATTTATCTCAGGATTGGATTCAAAAACTGAGGCAAATGATATCAGGGTGTACCTGAAGAGGCTTAACCTTGTCAATGTATGTCAATGCTACAAGCTCAGAACCGCAAAGGACAGCTACTGCAGTTATTTTAAGCTAGGAGTTAAAGCAGACCACAAGGCTAAAATTATGGATGCAGAAATTTGGCCAAATGAAATACTGTTCAACCATTTTATGAACCTGCAGAGCCCAAATCTACCAATGACCAGGTGAATTGTGGCATAGATCCCGAGCATGAAAATGTTCCTCTGATAGACTGTACTGTAGGAGTAAACAATAAAAATAATGATGATAATAATAATAATTTTAATTTTAATATTAATCCTAAGAGACAAACTCAGAAACAACTTAAAAATAAATTCAAGGACACATCTTTATCTATACTGCATGCAAAGGTGCAGTGTATAAGAAACAAAGCTTTGGAGTTCGAGATGCTTCTCAGAGAGAATGGTGTTGATATTTTTTGCATAAATGAACACTGGCTCATGCTGGATGAGCTTAGTGTCTTCAATGTTCAGGGTTTTCAGGTGGCTACTGGCTTTTGCAGGTCTCAGATGATTTATGGAGGTGTCGCCATTCTTACCGGGAACCTTGAATGCACATCTCTTAACTTGGAAGGTTTCTCAGTTGAGCAGCATTGCGAGGTCGCGGGTATTGTTTTGATTGATTTAAATATACAGGTTGTCACATTTTATAGGTCTCCACTAGGCGATTTCGACTTGTTTATTGATACTCTAATGCTTTCAAAACTTGACTTATCAAAACATCTTTATATCACTGGAGACTTCAATGTTCCATTTCATTCTTATCATGACAGAGCATTGGAGGTAATAAATTGCTTCCGAACCCTAGACCTCTGACCAACAGTAAATTTCAGTACTTGTCTTAATGCCTGCATCGATAATGTATTCACAAACTTACAACATTGTTTGCAAGGACCAACACAGTTTAATCTCTTTCATCTCTCTGATCATTATGGTGTGCTTGGAACTCTGACGATTAAATCATCGCTCTCACATTCCACCCGAGCCTCTTATAGGTCTACTACAAGTAAGGGTTTGTCCACCTTATATGGCATTATTGAGTCAGAAACGTGGGTTTTTGTCGCCGACTGTGAAATTAACGTAGATGGCAAATTTCGAGGGTTTATCGACAGGATTGTTGATGCTGTTGGAGTGAGTTTTCCCTTAAAGTCCAGGCAGGATACAAAATTCAACAAAGACAAGATCCAAAAACATGGTTGACTGGTTTAGTAATGATCTAAGGGTCATGCGAGAACAACTACATTTTATGGTATCTCTCAATAAGACCAACCAAATCTTAATGCCTGCAAAAACTGTAAATGATTTCAGATAAAGATATAGGACAGCTTGTGTACAGCAAAAAAAGCTGCTCATGGTGTCTTCATTGTAAACTATAACAACAAACAAACAGCAATGTGGCAAATAATTAAATCTAATCAGCCAAGGTCCACTCACTCTTGCTCTTCAAACTTAAATGCAAATGACTTTAATAACTACTTTGCCTCAGTGGCAGATAAAATAGTGGAAATATTGTCACGATTTGTATTTTTTAACTGTGATGCCACGCCTTACTTAGCGTGTAGGAGAGTAGCTCAGATTTAGGAACGCACTACGTCAAGTTGAGAAGAGATAATAAAGGAGACACATCGATAAAAATAATAACAAGTTTATTTACAAACAAACTTAACAACGGTTAGACTGTATACTAATAAAGGCGTGTTTAAGTTTATAGATGAATTAAGAGTTTACACTATACCTAATTAATATTAAATGCATGTTTTCTCGAGGGAGGCTTAGTTCAAAGTTTGTCTAGCAAGCGACGTCACTATTTTATTAATAAAGTTTATGTGAGCGGAGTTGCCTTTTATTCAGGTATTTGTTCTGATATTCATAAGGTAAGTCTTTTAAGGTTATCACAAATTGCTAAGGCACTTTCACTACTTTTTAAAACTCCCCAAAAACTATCCCTTTACTGGAAATTCTGATACTTCACTCGTAAATTCGACTCTCTCTATACTTTTAGTAGCCCCCGTGCATACGTTCTTCCAGGTTAGGTAAGGACCTGATCGCCCTATGCCTGTGCATAGGTGTTCACAGATATGGGGGTTGTGGAATAGAACAACTAGAAGTGGACGTACCTGTGTACTACCTTGCAACTAGATTGAGCGGAATTGAGAGACCCGAAAGCCTGATGAACTTGGCGTTTGCCTGCGTATTTATATGTTACAAAATGCTGATGGCTGCATCATTAAGGATTAAAATCGCTCCCGTCGACCGCTCAAGTTGTTTATAATTAACAGTGAATGTTTATGTAATATTTGTCATGTTCAAGTTCAAACTTACAACAGGGTGATATTTAGTTAATGCTTTTAAGTAGTTCACACATTCCCCCTCCCTGATAACGTTGGTCCCTAACGTTCTAACCTGACTTATTTGCTTTAAAAGAGAGAAAACAGACCTCATTTCGAGAAGACATAAGACATATTGCATTGCACCTAATTGTTTTATAATTTAATATATATTTCGTCATTGGACTTGTTCTGGCTTAGGTCCATCCATTTGCATTTCATTTTGTAGTCTCCTATGCAGTCGTAAGTTCTTGTGTGGTTTGACTCGCTCTTTGTGCTAGTTATTGGCAAGCGGAGTAATCCGGCCATACTGGCTTGGCAAGTGGAGTAATCCCGGCTAAGTATCCTTCCAAACTAAGTCAATCCAGGAACCGTTCTGCTGAACCGACCGTGTCATAGAGCTGGAGCTATTGAGAACCGTATACCGTATTTATCGTAGGGCTTCCGTACCGTATCTACTGCCACACGTACCGTAGGGCTTCCGGACCGCTACAGTTCACCGTATCTAGTACCGCACCTACCGTAGGGCTTCCGTATCGCTACCGTTTACCGTATTTACTGCCATATTTACCGTAGGGCTTCCGTACCGCTACCGTTTACCGTGTGTACTGCCAGATTTACAGTAGGGCTTCCGTACCGCTACCGTTTACCGTGTGTACTGCCATATTTACCGTAGGGCTTCCGTACCGCTACCGTTTAACGTAATTGCTAACATACTTACCGTGGGGCTTCCGCACCGCTACAGTCTACCGCGCGATTAGAGTTTTCGATTCTTTTACTACCGTTTTGAATTTTCTTACGTATTACCGGGTTGGGTCGCTTAGAATAAGTTGTCTGATACTTTTAGCTATAAGAAAGTTAGGTTTATACTTACTGTCGGATAAACACGACCATTATTTTGTTTACACGGAGTGTTTCATTTACCAGGGACCGATTCCGATTATTTAAAAACCGAACCTTGGACAACCGTTTCTCCACTGTCTAAAGGCTACCCGATAGGCGAACAGCGATCCCCTTTGTCGCTGTAAATATCAAAGGGATGGCGCCCGAGAAAACCGAAATACAGGAGGTCGCAAAAAGTAAGTAAAGGGCGCCGTTACAAATTGAGAAAATAGTTTTACAAGTTATATTAACAATGTTATAATCTTATCCTATGTTTTCTCATTTGTAACGTTTTTAGTTGTCTTATTAACAAAATCATAAATCGTTAAACCCGGCTTTTTTCTAGAGATATATTATTTCAAAATGTATTTGCTTCTATGGCAAACAACGTTTTACGTCTTATTATTCATTGTGTTAATAAAGCAACTACGTGACAAACGTATTATTTAAATACGGTTCTGTTTTTTACCTTATTACTAATTATATATGATCAAAAAATTTTCCCGATTTGATTTCTTTAATCTTACTGGCCTATTATACCTTATACGTAATGCAAACCTACCTGTTTTGCGAGCAACGCTTTCCTTTCTTATACTGGGTTATAATGACATTTATTTTTAAAATTAGAGTTTTATGTCTATGGACAATAAATTGCCTTCTTATACGATATCTCCTCTGTTAAGATGCGTTCATCCCAACAGAGGTGGCATTAATTCATTGTCTTTATATCGGTTAGTTTTTTGGAAAAGGACTGTTAATGAGGATATATAAAGATAATGAATTTTTACCCCTGGCATTAAAAAGCAATTTATTGCGGCTCTGTCTTAAAATAAACTACCTATCCTATATTAACAATATTACGTTATGTTAAACTTATTTCTTGTTAGAATAAAATCCCAAAAGACGATCCTGTCTATTTTCTATTTAGCCATTGTTATTTATTTCTTATTTTTATATTCATTATCTACAAATTTATCAAATCTATATAGTATATAGACTTTCCCGTCTATGTATAAAATATTTGCTAACAGCATTATAACAGTTTATTGACTCAGTTATATTTCTTGACCTATCCAAAACTTGCTGACATTGTATATCAAATAACTCAATTTATTTTACTTGCTGACCTAATTCAACATGCTACCTTTATTTAAAGCAATAATATATCTGCAACAAATAATATTATGTCTTTACGAATCTTATTATTTGTACGTGTTAATGCGATCTGGTGTTATGTTATAATGATATTCAAATTACATTTTTCTATTATTACAGTAAACACAATGTAAATTAACTTGATGATGATGATGCTGACCCTCTTTACAGAGGGTTGAATGGCGCTGCTACGAGACAATTTGCCAGCGCACCCTTCGCCCGGCGCCTAGGGAGAGGTAGAGCTACCCTTCTACATCCGTTACACGTTAGTCCAGTTTGAAGGGCCTTGTATTCGGTGGGAAAGACCAGAAAGACGGGCCTGTGCCCCTGGTGATTCCCGAGCTTTATACAACTATAAGCTAATGAAATGCAAAACTGAGTTCCTATGCAAGGAGGCTTCGCACACTGTAGGTATAACCACTTTCTGTCAGAGACTTCAAATCCCCGTAGGGAACACCCCCGACCGCCCACAGGCCACGCTACCACGCACGGAAATTCCAGAAGTCCTAGTAGGAATCACCCCACACTACACGACCCACCCCTTACACTGTACAGCCGGCACGACTTTCCAGACACCCCCCGAAGGATTGGAACACGTTATCTAAGCAAACAGCTTCCACTCCCCATGCCGAATTCTGTAATCCGTTTCCAACGTGTTCGTCCTTCGACGGCTGGATCGGAAGTGGTAAATTAACTTAATAACTGAAAACTATACGTTACGCTTTTAGCTGTTTCTCATAGATGGCGACTGAATAAGTCATTGTTTGCAGATTCCTTCGCTGTCGGACGTTCCCTTTAAATAGTTTGCTTTTTGTTGCGGACTGCTTGTTTACGCGAAGCCTGGTAGGCGCTCGTAGTTGTCCTTTTCGGTTTCGTGTGTTCTGGTGACAAGGAGACAAGGTTCCAAGGTTCCTTTGTTCCTTATGGGTGTGTCTAAAATGGCGTCAACTTCATTTTGTTGGTTCTGTGTCTGTTGGTATTAGATGAGCTAAACAATACAAACAAATATAAGTATCGTGAATATTGAGTATGTGGTGATAATTATACTGACAAATATGTCTCCTTTTGGTCGACTTGTGCTACTGTAGTCTGCACACATTGACCTGAAATACGACATAGGTACGAGATTTTTGGCAATATTAGACAATTATTTGACTGGCAAGATTTGATCTGGAATAGATTCTAAGGTTTGTTATTATTCAATTATTTTTTAAATTATGTAATTCGTTGTCTACTGCTGCAGGTGTTTTATCCATATTTTATAATTTCTTATACTTTGTTTTATCTTCTAGGATTGCCTAGTCGAAGAACGGGGCAACTTCTATTATGATTCTTCGATTGGCTGAGTCCTCTATGGACTCGAGTGGTGCTTTCCAATGGCTCATGACTGGTCCTGGATTTGGATCCATGCAGCATGTTCTCAAGGTAAGGTTATATATGCATTATTTACAATTTCTAACTGCTTTTCTATACACTTCTTGGTATCGCTTACATATACATTTTCCCATATATTTATTTTATTCTATGTTTCTTATATTTACTTTCCATATCTAGTTTTTCTTACTTAAGGTTTATTTTAAATGTATATAGGCACGCTATGTATATCTATGCTAGCTTTATGTAAATTGTGTAGGACAGAGAAACGTTATATTATTATTTATCTATCCACGTATGCTCTCTTATTAAACACACATTATATAAACATCCTTTGCTTATACATTTCTCCGTTATTTCACATTATGTATGCTTTACATACACAACTTTTGCTTATATATTTCTTCCCTATGTATGCTTCTTCTTATCTCATAAACATGTTCTTCTTCTATATTTCTTCTCACTTTACATAAACATTTCTTGCTTATATAACATTTCACCTGGAAACTTTGCCCTTGAGCTATTCTGGTACCAAAATATTTGCTTCAACTTCCTTGTACGTCAGCGTAGCTACTTCAGTCCCTATATGCTCAACTTTTCTATGCCTACATTTTTTGCTGTGACGTTATCTTTTAGACAATCCGTCGTTGCAGTCTTATTTAGGCCGGAGAACACTTTATTTTATAATACTTCCTCGTATATACATTTATTCTTTCTGTATATACTCTCAATACACAATTTTAACGGCAACTCACATTTACTTTGTGCTTTACTATATATATCTTCACATTTGCTTCACTTATTTATTTTGCATACGTAGTTTTCTAATCTTCTCTATCTTATATATAATGTTTATTTTTCTATATTTAGTTTATTAACATACTAAGTGTTTTTAGTTATATATTTGTCTTATTAACACTCGGGCTTATATTATGCTATGTTTCACTATATATTTTCTATGTTTCACTATATATTTTTCTTATTTATATTTTAACCTCCTAAGTGCCTTGTATATATCATTTTCTATGAGTACTTGGGTTTTATATTTACACTATTTACATTTTGAAGCTTCGGGTCTCTTCTAGTTTTTGTGTTTGTGCTTAATTTCTTATTTTACTTGAGTGCTGGTTCCATATAATTATATTTGTCCTCTCCTCGTCCTCTTCACTTGTTTCTCCTGCTTCCTCATAGTTTCTCCCATACAAATCTGTTGTATTGTTCCATTTTGATATTTGTTCCTTATCGTTGCTACCTTTGCCAAAAAATAGCATGTCCCACAACGTAGTTAACTTTTTTCTTTGTTTGTTCCAGGTATGAACATAGATCCCTAGATGGCGCCTCTGTCTTCCGTGACGCAGACCGTACTTCGGCGACCGTCCGTAGATTCAGCACGTGTCCGTACTCTGTCTTTGGTGACGCTGACCGCCCGTAGATGGCAACACTTAACCGTACTTCGGCGCGTGATTTGAAATTATTGTTTGTTTATTATATGTATATATCTTATGCAATAGCTAAACTGACCTAGCCTGCTTTTATTAAATGTTTAATTACTTAATGATTTACTTGATTTTGTTGTTTAATTTAATTTTTTACTGTTGTTGTGACGCAGATTGATTAAGATGGCGGCACTAGGCCCAATTAACACTAAATTGCTTGGACGCTTGCTTATAGATGTGACGTAGATGAATTATGAGTGTCACGACGCTCAATTAATATTAAATCGGCTTATTTCAAAGTTTTTCTGGAACTCGAGGGAACTGTTTTATTTAATAAAGTTTATGAAGATGGGGGGTGGTTTTTTATTTATGTATTCGTTCTGATATTTATAAGGTAAGTCTTTTTGGTTTAAGTTCATGACATATTGCTAAGGCACTTTAACTACTTTTTAAAACTCCCCAAAAACTATCCCTTTACTGGAAATTCTGATACTTCACTCGTAAATTCGACTCTCTCTATACTTTTAGTAGCCCCCGATTGCAGTATATCTGTGCTTACGTTCATCCAGGTTAGGTAAGGGCCTGATCGCCCTATGCCTGTGCATAGGTGTTCACAGATATGGGGGTTGTGGGATAGAACAACTAGAAGTGGACGTATCTGTGTACTGCCCCGCAACTAGATTGAGCGGAATTGAGAGACCCGAAAGCCTGATGAACTTGGCGTTTGCCTGCGTATTTATATGTTACAAAATGCTGATGGCTGCATCATTAAGGATTAAAATCGCTCCCGTCGACCGCTCAAGTTGTTTATAATTAACAGTGAATGTTTATATAACACTTGTCAAGTTCAAGTTCAAACTTACGACAGGGTGATATTTAGTTAATGCTTTTAAGTATTTCACAATATTGCAGCTCTGCTCGGCCCACTTTTCTCAGTATTTGACTGAAACACCACCGTGTCCCCCATTCAATTTTAAACCGATCACATATAATGAAATGAGAAAGGTTTTCTCTGATATTAAGAATAATTAATGCAGGGATTCATTTGGCTTGAACTTAAAAATCATAAACACTTTAAAAAAATGAATAATTTTTCCTCTTACAAAACTAATAACCCAAGCAATTTTTTAAAACTTATTCCCAAAGATATTTAAAATGGCCAGGGTTATACCAGTTTACAAGAACAAAGGATCACAGCATGATCAGTCTAATTACAGACCTATATCTATCCTGCCGATATTTTCGTGTTTTAAAGATGCAAATCTGTGACCATTTTGAGAGGTGTAATCTATTCTTTCAGGGACAATTTTGTCTTCGCCAAAATAAATCAACGGTGTTGGCCATTAGCGATCTTATTCAGCATGTTATTGAAGGCTTTGAATTGGGCCATGACACCTATGCTTCCTTCCTGAACTTAACAAAGGCATTTGATTGTGTCTCTCACATCATTTTGCTTGAGAAGCTAAAAGCATATGGCTTTCTACCTGAAAGTGTTCAGCTAGTAAGATCTTACCTCTCTGCTCCCAGTTTGTGTCATACAACTCGAAAAACTCCCAGGAGGCCCCAGTACATCTAGGTGTGCCCCAGGGATCTGTACTAGGTCCGGTTCTCTTTCTCATTTATATTAATGACCTTGTAAACTTTCAAAAGCGCAGTCTTTGCAGATGACACCACAATTTTTACTACCTATGATCCTGTAAACATAGATGATTCTGGCATAACTGAGGCGCAATTGAATGTGAAAAGGTGGATTTTATCAAACAAACTATGTCTCAATACATCGAAGAGATTCATCAATCAATTTCAGCCTTCGGAGTGGAGAGAGTGACCATGTGATTCTGGCTGACGGTCAGCGCGAGGTTTGTTTTTTGAGTGTGAACCTTGATCATTCTTTGGTTTGGAATTCTCATGTGCGGAAGCTGAGCAAAAAGTTGGCAAAGTCTACTCACCTTATCATGAGCCTGTCAAGTTGTGTTTCTTTAGAATCTCTACTAACCGCCTACCATAGCTATTTTGCCTTCTAGTCTGGGGTCACTCACCCCATGCACATGTAATCTTTCGTCTTCAGCGTAGATGTGTGAGACTACTGGGAGGCCTGGGGTACCAGGAGAACTGCCATCGGGTGTTTGTTGGGCTGGGATTATTGACTCTTCCCTGTGTCTTTATTTTGGAGTGTTTACTATTTGTTAGGAAAAACATTAATCTCTTTAACACCCATGCATCCATTCACCCCTACCAAACCCGAAATAATGAAAACCTGGTTCCGGGGTATCTGAGACTTGCCAGAGCTAGATGTGGCACAAATTTCTTTGGTGTAAAGTTTTTAACATCCTTCCCCTCAATGTTAGGTCCCTCAATTTTGACAAGTTTAAGGACGTAACGAGGGCGTTTTTAAAGAGTAAGGCCTTCTATTCCTTTGAGGAGTATTTTAGTTGCGACACGGGTTCTCTGGCCAGCTTGACTTTGTGATGTCATGTTGTGTTGAGCTATGATGTGTTGTTTTGAGCTTGTAATTGTATTGTGTATCTTAATTGAGTATGTGCTCAAATTTTAAGATTGCAAATTTTGAAATTTATATGTGATTATGTGTATTTTTTTTAAACTGTATTTTGTTTAGTCATAGGTTTTTAAAATTTAACTTAGGTTGCTTTGTTAACCTAAGTTACTATAGTCTAGGGTTATTTTAGGTTTAGACGTGTATAAATGCATTTCTGCATATTAATACCAATAAACTTGATTTGATTTGATCAGATTTGATTTACTTTAGAAACTCAAGTTTGATTTACATTTTGGTGGTATGGTATGGTATGGTATGGTAGGTAGAAAGGTCGCTCGGCACGATTTGCCCTTCAACACGTCGACCACAATTGATCTTTTGTGTATACCCTTCTATTTTATACTAAAATTCCTATCTCATTTCAGAACCCCAGACTATTTCGAGGATTGAGCTTTTGTAGATCTCCCGCTGCCACAACCTTTGGCGATTCAGTGCCTGACATTCGCAGAGTAAGTGCTCCGATGTTTCAGCCATAGTTTGGCAGAATCTGCATTGTTCGTCAGTGGTTTTCCCCATTTTCTTGAGGTGGTACCTCCAGGGGTCATGTCCAGTGAGAAGGTCTACGACCAGTTTTATCTCTTTTTTTTATAGCTTGAGAAGCTCTTATGGGTAGTTAGGCGAGTGAGAGATGAGT
>MU186266.1:18474-70139 GCA_016904865.1 Pissodes strobi | reverse complement strand
GTGTCCTCTAGTGATGCCACAGAATGGTTCAGGCCCGCAAAAGGTAGTCTGTGCACTATTCCATGCGAGCTGATCAGCGGCTTCATTGCCTTTCACACTCTCGTGCCCTGGTACACACATTAGGGTGAGACTGTTTCTGTTTGCCAGTTGATCTGCAGCCATCCGAGAATCCCACACTAGCCGGGAGTTGATTCTGCTGAATGCTAGCGCTTTTAAGGCTGTTTGACTATCTGATAGAATAAAGATTTTTGCCTCTTGCTTAAATGATTGTGGGAGTGTTTCCAAAAAGTGCAGAGATTCGACACCTAGGTCCGTAAACTCCGGATCCCACTCCTTCTTTCATCTTTGATCCATCTGTGTACCCGGAAGAAACATTTTCTCATTAAAGTATATTAAATTATTAGTATTATATTAAAGATGCCCCATTTTCAAGTTACAGGAATTACAGGATACAGATTTTTAATATTATTTTTCGAGAATATTTTTTACGATGAAGATAGATGAGTAAAATGGAGTGTGGATGAATATGTAAATGCGCCCCTTATCGTTTTTCTAAATATTTTCGACGCCGTTAAAGCAAAAATTTAAAAATCAAATTAATGAGTACAAAGTGATTTTTCAAAACCATCAGGAAAAATCATTAACGAACATTGACCAGCATACTTACGGGTTTTCTATCCACAATACTTCATGTGCATATTTCAGGTTAAAATACCTTCAGAAAGAGCCAAATATCCCTAATCAATGCTTTCCCAACTTTCCAGTGCTACTAATATGTGTGCATTACTCTAAAGTCGAAACCTAAAAGCCGTTCGGAAACTTCCCAGTAGAGGTAGATTTCCATAAAGTTTTATGGATAAAACACCCATAACCGTTCGTTCTCGATATTTATGGCGGCGAGGTGCTTTACTTTTCTGCATTTCCATTTAGAAATCAAGGTGAAATGGAGCAAGTTTCTGGAACATCCATTACTTCCAATTCAAAAGGTAAAGAGGAAAATATGTTGATTTTTTGTGGGACTGTAATAATTTGCATATAAGACAGTTTCATGTCAATTGATTTTAGTGTGAAGAAGAAAATTTCTTTAGGGCATACATCAACCTTTCTGCATTTTGATTTACGAATTTTTCTATAAAAAAACATGTAAGCAGATATAAGCAGAATAAAGCCGAGCGTAAAGGTATAAGTATATACCCTGTATATCGACGAGATATTGTAACTATTAAATTATAACACATTTATAATAATATTTATATAATATATACAATTATGAACTGCATACTATTGCACACAATAGCAATACACGCTGACCTGATTAGAGTTGATATTTGCTAATGTAACGTAACTGGGTATTATTATTATTAAGAATATCATAGATATCATTATTCTAATACTAACTAACATGGAATCAACACATAGAGTTAAGTTAGCTCACTCAAGGGAACATAATATGGCACCCCTTGGTTGAGTCATTACATGGCATTCCTGCCATAAGCGGCCAAAATAAAGTATGCCTTGACTACCAGGCAAATAATCTACAGAGGCCCTATTAACACAAAAACAAAATGGCTGAAGGTGCCTCTTTTAGGTTTTAGTAATAATAAACAATCTTTGTTTCAAAATTATGTTAATACATAAAAGGAAATAGTGTCAAGAGAGTCAAATTTACTTACAACTATCTTACGTGGCACGTGGCTAGCTTATCTGCGATTTACAAAAGACTGGTATTCCTGTAGATTATAGGGCTCTATATTAGCAAGATAAGTAAATAACTCCGTTTTTAATGTTTTTATATTTATTGCCATTTTTATATTATGAGGTAAGCCATTATATAGTTTAATACAGGAATGGTATGGTAAAAGTTTTTAAGTTTATTATCGTTAAATAATGACATGTTTTTGAAATTAGTAGTACATGCAGAAATATGTGAAAATATAAATAGAAGTTAGATACGGACAATTGAACATTAGAAAAAGTATTAACGCGAAAAGGTGAAAAACAATAATCATGATGAAAGTAAAATAGAAGCGTACACAGGTATTTATAGGCTATAAAATTAATGTTAAAATATGCTACGCTAGTTACATATTTTTCTTTGTATATCGAGGTAACTTTAGGTAGTATATTTACACTATCACATTATATGCATACGTATATTTTCCTAGTAAGGCACCATCGTTCTATTTCAAAACATCTAATATATAACCATATTAACTATTCACACTTAATACTCAATCAAATATTAGCAGTAAAAGTATCATTTTATCGAATAGAATCGCTGGGATAGTGCTTAGTCGTTAATTTTTGAAAATATCATTAATTAAAATTTCTGGAAATTAGTCGACATTTCGTATTTAAGTAGATGCACAAATTATAGTTTAACTAAAATTGTAAAATCACACAATGCGGTTAAAAATCAAACATATTGTAAACTAGAAATCATATTCACTAAAAAAGAACACTCAGTCTAAAGTTTGAACTTGATCCTTGATCTTCAAATACAAATTATTATGATTATTATCTAAACATGTTTTAAAGACAATCAGTAAACATTCAACAAATTTTAGTATAAAAGATCGAGCGGACCGAGTAAACGACAACTTGGTTCAGTTCGTGGTTCCTTTATGGAGCGTACTAGCAACAAGGTCACCCCACTGTTCATCTAGAGCTATTTTGTACCTTTACGGGAAAGGCTCTTGGGTGTTCAACCTGAGTTATTTTGTACCTTAACGGGAAAGACTCTGTAACCTCAGAGGCGTTTCAGTTATTTAGATGCAGTGAAGTCACATGGTGGAATTGCCTTTTCGACCTTTCTACAAGTAACGCCTTTCTGACCCGCGTACACATAACAAGTGTATCTTAATTCTTTCTCCAAGTCAATTTTGACATGCACCGTTTCGATTGCTGTGCACCTTGATATAAAGTGTCAGTCAAAAGTTTTTTTTCTTTCATCAGATTTAAATAAATCTCCAAACACAATTTATTGCCATTAAGATCCACAAGGTTAAATTCGTGTACCAGCTTATCTTGAGGTTTGAGATACCATCAATCAGCATTACTGAGTGTTACAGAGTTTAGTGACTTCGAGTTGTTCATCACACATCTTCCAGAGGGAGTGAATCTTTTCTGCGTGCGGAATTTCGTTCCTTCGAGGATTAACTTGACTGCTCTCGGAGTTATATGAAAAAATCTCTATCCCATGGCAAAATAAGCATAATAAATCCAATAAAACAACTTAAGCTCAAAGACACTCATTCGATCGACCCAGGGACCAAGGCACCACCAATTCATATCATAAAGCAAGAAGACAAAGAGGACCATAATGAAGAAGTGAATTTTCAGTTAATCATGCGAGAGACAAAAGGGGCAATGACAAAATATAAGACAGATAATATACAGCAAAAATATAAGAGAAGTGCCATTAGGAAGGACGACGACGACGACGACATAGAGAAAAGATTACTAGCATTTTTGGTAAAAAAAAGTTACAAGTTTAAAACACAAATATCTTTGACAAATACCTTAAATAATAGATAAAATAACGCTTAGGCGGAAGAACAAGCAAATAGAAAAAGCGGAAGAAAGAAGATGAAGTTTTTAAGAAGTAGGAAACGTGGAAATAAAAGATATACTAAGAAATAAGTATATACAAGGCGTATCAGAATTGTAAAATTTAACTATCTCAGAATAAGTACCAAACAGGGGAAATTCACAAGTCAGATAGTTGGAAAGCAAAATATACCAGGAACTAAGAAATGAAAATAGAGTTTCATAGAAAGTATATATAAAGCATAATAGAGATATCGCCAAACATAGAGAAAGTAATATAAATTTATTATCTAAGGTACATACGGTAACAGAAACTAGAAGTAAAGAATTTAAATATAGGAAGAAACCAGAAACTATAAAGAAACAATACACTAAGGGAGTACTTCGAACTGGACCAAGGGTAGAAGTAAACCAAAAAAGAAAAAAATAATAACTAAGAAGGAACACGTAACTAAGTAGGTAATTAAGAAGTAACCAAAAACTAAGCAAATACATACTGAAGCGAAGAAACTAAGAAGGTGGCGTAGAGGACGATAGTACAGGAGATGATGAAGAACGCAAATGTTCACGATAAGTACCAAATTGGGAAAATCGTAGAGAGAAAAAGAAATATGGGCGTTAGAATTTTTTTAATGGAGATTCGTGTAACCAAAGAAGAAAGTTATAATTTTAAATGCAAGTGTTTAACGATAGTACCTTACTGGGAAAGTTATAGAAAAACACACAGGCATTTAATTAAAAGAGGACTGGGAGAATACAAGAGATAATATTGAAAGTAAAAAAAGTTATAATATTGAATTAAAATAAAGGAACAGCGATATACAGGTCGTATAGGAAATGTTGCAGCCAACTGTCGCAGATAAGTACCTAATAGGGAAGATCATAAGTCGGACACTTGTGCAAAATGAGGACCTAGGAGATGAAATTAGAAGCTATAGATGGGCATATATAAATTTATAAAGAAAAGTAGACAGTATATGAGAAGATAGTAAACTAGAGTAGTAATAGAAATACAGGAAAATAAGTTAAAAGTTAAGATAGGAGGTAATATTAAAGAGAATACATCACAAAAGTGTCGGCCAACACAAAACATAGAGAATACATAGAAACAGTTAAAATATGTAGACAAAATACGTAGAGATAGATTAAATGATTATAAATAAGCGAAAAACTTGTAACTTGTGTGAGGTAATCTACACCGAAAATAAAAACATTAGCCTTCTTAGAGAGTGCGCATATCTAGGTAGGATAATAGTCAAAAATACTAATATCCAATTCAAATCATCAGCTAAGGCAATATAATTGCAATAAAAAGGTGTAAATAACCCATACATGTATTAAATATCCACTGTAATTAATATTGGTCTAAACAAACTGGTCAACAGTTACGGGGTAAAGCAGTCGATGTTATAATAAATACAATTATAAACAATCTTTTTAGGATATCGAGGCAAGACCAAATATTCAAATAAATCGTCAGCATTCGCTAATAAAATATTTTTATTTTCAACGGAAATAAACCGGCAATGGAATGCAAGCACAAAAATCTGAAACTTCCATGATTTGTCTCAAGTACAAGGCTACCCAACAACGAGTACTCAATACCGACTGCGACGTCACAAATACAACAGATGGTGTAGAAAATGCTAATGCCGCAATTTAATAAGTATAACAACGTAGTACATAAATTTTTGCATAAGTTGTAATATTTTTTATCCAATTATACATACAGTATGATTCAAACCTTATTATTAAAATATTGAGGATAATTTAGGACATATTTTATAAGGGAATAGATTAAAAAAAGGATATGGCGAACACATATACCTGTGTTAATTTAATAGTACATAAGTAAGATAGAGCAACACATAATTGTTCAAATATTTTTGTTAAAGCATAACTGCCAATATTTCTTGCGGATTAAAATAATATAAACATACGAATGTCGATTCACAGTTCGGTCAAATATACGGACGGCAGCCAAATGGAGATCCACGACAAGGATCTTGAATTGAGTAGGGACATTCTTCCATGGATAACCATTGGCTAGAATTCAGGACAGAACTAAGCTATAAGCCAGAACCAAAAGTGAAAAGTGCTCAAATATAACTTAGATGTAATTATGTGGGGAACGGTATTACTATTCTTATATTGAGGACCACTCGTTAATATTTAAGGGGATTCCATTATTTTAAACATATCAAAAATAAGTTTTGATCGTCTCTAAGATAACAGAGTTTTTTGAACAGTCGCAAAGAAATCTTTATTTATTAGGGATATTCTTTTCTTTTTGAACTTCTTAACCCTAAAAGATGTTTTGCATTGGGGACCAATGCAAGACGGAGGGGGGCATGTGTAAACTAGAAATCGCATTCACTAAAAAAGAAGACTTTTATTATGATTATTATCTAAACATGTTTTAAAAACAATCAGTAAACTTTCAATAAATTTTAGTTTCAAAGATCGAGTGACGGCAATTTGATTCAGTTCGTGGATCCTTTAGGGAACGTTCTGGCAACAAGTTCAACCCACTGTTCATCTAGAGCATTTTGTACCTATACGGGAAAGGCTCTTGGGTGTTCACCCTGAGTTATTTTGTACCTTAACGGGAAAGACTCTGGATGATTAAACTCTCTTTCGCATTTAAGTCCTTTACAGCGAATGCACAAATAAACTTCTCTTAGAACACGTCAGTTAAAAGAATAATAAGGAATAAGTTAATTAAAGTTAGATCTATAAAATAACCCAAGCCACTCTCCCAGTCTCAACATAATTTAAGTAATAAGTATTTCAAGGAAGTCTCAATTTGTCTCATGAAACCGAATGGGTCGCGTCCGATAAGTCCTCAACGAATAGTCATGCGTTCCACGCTCCTCTGGTGAAATAGATTTAAACATAGTTAGCAACCTAAGTACAAAACTTCATGTATACTAAACCTGGGCAACAATATACATATCTTTAGTACGAAACGAGTTTTTGTCCTCTGTCATCATCATCATTTGCGCTACGCACCCTGCAAGAGGAAAGAGGATCACGCCAAGCCATAACTTCCGCCACACGTGGTGGTTAGCGCCCGAATTGTCGTCGACACATATCCCGAGGGAGACTCAAATTGCCTCAAGGCCAAATCCTCTTTGACTATATAGATAGTTACTTAATCTCAAAGGTTTTTTTTGAATAGCTTTCCATCATGGAAAGAATAAATAGGTGCCAATAAAGCAAGCTATACGTAATTGAGAAGTATACTAAAATAAACAAGCTATTTCAACAACTGAACAGTAGCGAAAATTATTTAAGTTTGATAAATCTTACAATTTCGTACATATTCGAATCATATTGAGACAATCTTAAATATAGATATGTTCTATATTGTTGTGGAGGATTCACGTTTTACCTTAATATTGTTTGGGTTTTCTCTCCAATTAGAGCCGCTTGCTCTGGCTCCAGGGTGTAACCAGCACCAGTGCTAGTTAAGTGACCCTAACGAAGCTGCAAAAAATCAAAGGCAAAAGGGGGGAAATACTCAACGTTCCGGGAAACAAATCTGTTCCCGTTATCAAGAACGATAAAATCTAAAAAATAAGTAAATACAATAAAACTGTAAAAAGCTCTTGCTGATTGTCAAGCTTTGAACTGGGTTTGAGAAGATGACAATTATAATGCCATATCATTTAATTACTGGTTACTGGTCTTTAGTGTGCTATTGAGGTGTTATTTGGTAAATTAATTTGTTATTGAAGTTTTATATATCTATAATTTGGTGTTATTCGCTTAGGAAGAATTTAATGATTTTTGTTGAAAGGATTAGTTAATTTTTAAGTGTCCCTTATCAACTTCAGTTTTTAGCAAAAGTAACCAGGTGCTAATAAAACTAACAGAAGTTGAAGCAATACATTCATCTTTATTTAATAAAATTAAAGCACTCTTTAATTTTACGTTTTTTAGATGAAGACTCCTTTGCTAAAATACTTGAAGCGTTCGATTGTATTCTGTGTTTGTTATCAAATGCATGTCATTTGATTGATTTGCAGAATTGTGTATTTTTAATATAAGTTTGGTGTTCTTTTATACGTTTTGATAATGGTCTACAGGTTTTACCTATATAAAATTTATTTTTAAGTTATGTTTGTTTTCTTTTTATAATTTGAATTAGTTTTGGTTAGTTTGGGTTAATCCAAACAGATTTTATCGTTCTTGACAACGGGAACAGATTTGTTTCCCGAAACGTTCAGTATTTCCCCCCTTTTGCCTTTGATTTTTTGCAGCTTCGTTAGGTTCACTTAACTAACACTTGTTCTGTTTACACCTTGGAGCCAGAGCAAGCGGCTCTAATTGGAGAGATAACCCAAACAATTTTAAGGTAAAACAATCTTAAATGTCGCAGCATATAAATTACATAAATCATAAGTTGTGAAGTATATAATAAAATGAAACGTAGATTTAAATTCTTTTAAATAGGGAATATTCAAATAGTATTGAAGTAAAATAATCAGAATTTCGTAATTATTATTCTATCAACATGGGTTATTAACTCGTAGTTGCTAATATCGCATAATTACGTCAAGATTGCAAGTTTTGGTATATGCTGATATCGGAAAATATTAGAGTAATAAAACTCGTGTAATCGGAATTAAATTGAATTAAATGTTAGCTGTATATTATTTAATTACCGATAGGATGGATTATGATTCTTTTTCATATAAAGGAAATAACTTCTTATGCATTATCATACATTTTAGCATATATAAGCATTATCGAATACTACAAGTAAAGCTAAAAATTGGAAGGATAATAAATTGGCTGATAAGGAGAAAGCTACATGCAATATTGTTTAAATAGTGTAATTCGTTGTTGTTGCTATTTTCAAATACCTACTCTTAAACTAATTTACGGGTTACATTAAATTTCGCTGTACACGTTATAATTTCTGTACGGGGTAATTACAATTATTAGTAATGGCAGTAGCTAATTTATTTAATTACTATGACATATTTTTATGGGTGAAATAAGCCTTAGATTATAACAATGGGTTTTTGTGCTAAATATTAACTTAGAGAGTTAATGGAGAAAACCGTATACAAACATGTCAAAAAGTATTAATGCCACATTCAACAACAGTGGCTGGTTGTTAAAACGCAAAACATTTTAAGTACCGACAATTGATTATTATCTCAATCACATATTCATTTAAAATAAAAAAAGACATTTTTTTTGTAGAACGAAAACAAAAACTAATTTAGTAGTGAAAGGTCAAAAGCTCTCCCAGTCTTTTGAAAATATATACGGCGTATCATTAAAATAACGAAGTCAGTGTTCATTCACTAACGTTCAGAATATCATTTGTTTTTTTTTGACAGTTGGTCGAGGTTGATAAATCAATAAAACTTTATGTTTCAATTTAGATATTTCTTTTCTTATGGGTTTCCCTTTAGATAGGATTTTAAGTATAAAATAACTGTTAAATTTTTAAGTCAAACCCATTGGGATGCTGTTTGAATAAAATATAAATTCATAATGAGAAATATTTAAGTTGATTCCTCAATACTCAAACACTACTTAAATAGTTCTTAAATTATTTCTAAATATAAAACGTATGTTCTAACATGGCAAACATTACATTCATTTGAACACATTGCTTTATAGATTTTCTTAAACTAAGCGCAACAATTACGTAATGAATGATAATTCGTGAAGACATGGAATGTAAAATTTTATGTATTTGGAAAAATAATGATATATTTGGCAAGTTAATAAATCAGTCAATACGACAATTGGAAGGCAAAATTCGGGCTAGTATTAGGACACTAATATAATACATTGGAAACTTACTTAGACGCGAGGCTGAGGGCGTACTACCACCAGAGGCATATTACTTACCTTACCAAATATTATTACTCAATACGCAATAATCATTATTGAATATTTATCAATCCTCAGCGTTTACGTCAAAGGATTTTTGAGTTTTTTTGAAAGTGAAGGACTTTTTCTGAGATATTTCCACTTTTTCGAAGTATATTTGGAATCTTACAAGTCATTTTCGAGGTCTCACAATATATTTTAAAGGTTTTGCAAAGCATTTTATGGGCTATTTCGAGAATGTGGTCAAAGTTATTGTCTCGGTCTTTTTCGGTCGAAAAGTAGCCTTTCAAGATAAGCAAATGGAACACCCAACATCTAGCACAACTAAGGTAAGTTGTTTATGACTGATAAAAAAACAGAAAATCCCCAAGTTGTGATTGGAGTTCGTAAAGATTTGAGCTTCGCACGACTAAAGAAAATAACAAAAATATGTTAGAAATCAGATCAGATTTGAATGCCAGAAATGTATCAGTATCAACAATCGAAAAATAAAATGAATACTCAAATATTAATCAAAAAATTAAAGTCAGTAATAAACGATAGCAATAAAGGTAAAATCAGTAAATCCAGAACGTTTCAATTATTGAGCGCAAGTAATAAAAATCAGATACAAGTACTACTTCTTGCGGCTTTCTCCAATAAACGGAAAGTTAGTTTATTGCTATTAAAACATATATCATAGCTGATTAAAAAGATATGAGAGATGAGAATATGTAACCAGTAATTATGGCAGATTAATTTTTATTATAACAACTATACTTCGAAGAGAAATAGTAGGCTTTACTGGGTTACTTGATGGAGTAAATCACATGCCCGAAATATTTAACCGTAATCCATGATGAATGCGTTATGCAATAATAAAAAACGTTAAGAAAATATAAATGAAAGCCAGCGATATTGCAAATAACTGCTCGTTATGGGAAAATTCAAGTAACTCAAATAAAAACACTTAATTAATGGTTAATTAACAGGCTTCAAATCATGATTTGTTACAAAAGCCGTATTACTAACTAGCTGTATGTATATTTGAATATCAGTTATGATACTTTGATAACAGTCGCGAAATAAAAATAACTAGTTCGACCTGGCGTTATTGTAACAATTAAGCAATTATAGAATTTAACAGTATATTAAATTTAAACGTAAGTACTTCCCGGTGAAGTTACCGGTAGGACGAAGCTAATGAACGGTTTGTTTGGAAAAAAATATCAAAGGGAATAATAAAAATTAAAGAATAACGCAAAGTCTACTAGGCCGTAACAACAATATTAGTTATCTGATATACAGGTATCTAAAATAAGCCAAAAACTGTGAAAAGTTGAGACTAAAAAAATAGTTCGACTTACAACGTTATTGTGTCAGTCAATTAAAAGTTCAAAACTCAATCAAAAATCGGACTGGTTCTTGATTAAACGAATTTAACTGGATTTTAGAATTCAATCAAAAAAAATCAGGCGTCCTAGGCTAGACAAAATTGGCCCAACATTTAAGGGCCAATTAAAAAAAAATAAGAACAAAATAAATTTTACCTTAGTTAAGGAGAAAAAGTTAAATTTTAGTCGAGAACAAAGCAAAAAAAATAATATTAAGGGTTCGTAGGCTAATTACCCGCAACTGTTACAAAATATATATAAAAAAAAGATCTCACTCGGTTAATGACTAGCTCCTCAGCCAGCTTCCAGAAAAGAACCGCACACAGGAGGAAGAGACTTCCTTGACAGACGATGGGCAGCAGGACTCTATAGGTAGCTCGACTAGTTACGCGTAGCCAAGAAGGAAAACCTGTTCTTAGCGATACCCGTCGATAGCACCCTGTGAAACATCAACATAGTCAAGGTTCCACATGTAACTCTTAATTGAAGAGCATTATAAATAGGTAATCAAAATCAACCATCAAGGAAAAGAGAAATCAGAATTAAAAAAAAAGCAATAATTTACCTGTGTACAGTTATACAGTTGGACGAGAAGGCCTCTGTAAGGGGTTAACAAGTGATTTAAAAATCCGCCCACGTGCGTCATAAAATGTTAAAATGGTGGCGTTCATAGAAAAAGGGCAGAAAACCAGAACCACTCACCTGACTAATGCAGCATTCAAATCTCATAAAGGGCAGTTTCAGACACCAAAAACCTAATAAAACTATAAAACGGTCCGTTTGGAGAATCCCACAAAAAGGTAAAATCAAAATCAATTTAAACCAGCACCTAAAACTGCTGACTCAAAGACAGGTCGACGTAGAGTGGCGCCGCGTGTCAAAAATCGGAAACTCAAGGAGGAAGCCTACGAGATTCCTCACTTCGAAAATCTCGCTCTACCAATGAATACATGGCTTAACAAGTCACATGTTCCTCTTAATAATTCATCCAAGAGATTTAGACAATAGGAACCTGGGATATCGATGTATCGGCATCCACCATGGAAGACTACTAGGGGTAGCCAAAAGAGCATTGTCGTTCAACCACTCCATTTAATAAAAATTTAAAATTAACCCAACCGTAATCACATAATTGTGCGCGATGCTAGACACCCAATCCAAAAGCAGTACGCGTTAATGTTAAACTCATCATTTGCGCGTGACTTCGAAGATTCTCGACAATGACGCTATCCGGAACCGGATACGCCACAAACTACCAACCTTAACCTTGGGGTTCTTACGCGCCAAATTTAACCCATCCAAAATTGATGTCTGTTTAGCAACCCGAATATTCTACTTAATTGCTTCGACCAGAGTATCGTCGGAACGATACGGAAACTGGACGAAACTTACGAGGGTGTTACGCTAACAAATATAATTGCGCTTGAAACTCTAGGGATGGCGGCGAGTTTCAATGCACTTTTCGCTTTGATATACGATAGCCAAATCGGGCCGTGATAAAGTTTCTAGCCGAATACCGACACGACGTGACAATATCAATCCAAAAGCTCAAATTTATTTTATGCTCAAATAAAAAAAAATCATATTAGATAGATCATAATGGTCCGGATAACTCAAAATCGTTTATTTACGTTTTTAACATGTCCTGTAATTCATAAATAAAAGCCTTTAAGACTCGAACGATCTCATGGGTAATCGATGTTATCATATGCTTATTGAACAATATACTTGTGTTGAAAACGTTACAGGTACAGTCAGATATTTATAATATTTCGAAATTCCAATTGCCTGCGATCTGCGATACAACAAAGTTCCCTAAAAATAAACGTCTACTAATCGTAGGACAAGAGCCGGGTGCAGTATTTCACAAAGTGTATCGTTTAATGTGACACTGCGACTGCATAGTTTCGTAATTTATTTAGGCGGTCGACGACAAATCTTCGCGTTCGCTCTTGGCACGAATTTAGGCTCTGTTTACATAAATAACGACCCTGACTCTAATCCATATTTTTTTTCTCGAGGAGACACAGAACTTTATGTATATAATAATCGCTGGAATCGCTAGGGTATTTGAAATTCGAGCCAACCATCTCGTTTTACCATATAACGGTATTAATTATAAATATGATATTTAGGTCTCAGTCCTTCATAAGGATTTGGCCAACAGAACCCAAAAATATCTGGAATACAATACGATTTAAGCGGAGGTTGTGTACACAAAATATGCTGAAAGCTTTTCTTAAAATTTGAATATCCAATAAGAAGTAAGATAATCCATTTGGAATAGGCATCCTTGTCTTTATATCTTCTAGGCGGATCACTCTGTATGTATAAAAAAGGCGCAACAAAAATAGAATTCGAGGAAAAATGACTTGACTCTTATACGAGTTTATTGCTTACCTTACACCCACCCTTTAAAGAAAGTTTCGCTAAAAACCATGTATTAACCAGGTTAAGCTCACCAACAGGCGAATAAAAAATCAAATAGAGAAAAGAAAAACTGATTAAAAATAGTGAAAGAAAATTTATAAGAACTGTAAAATCATAACAAATAAAGGATAAAAAGCGATAACATTAAGATAGCAAAACCACTAGGTATCTTCTTCTTCATCTTCTTCAGCCTCTAGATATCCTCTCCTGGACAAAGGCCTCTTCCAGTGTTTTCCATGCCGATATTTCCTCGGCGGTTTGAATACAGTTTTTCCCGGCATGTTTTTGGATGTCGTCTCGCCATCTCGCCTGAGGACGTCCGACACTGCTTTTTGAGTCTCTTGGACGCCATTGCATAAGTGTTTTGGTCCATTTTATGTTGTTCCTAGCAACGTGCCCTGCCCAACGCCACTTCAATCTCGCTATCCGCTCGACAACGTCACAGACCTTCGTTCTTCTCCTTATCTCGTCGTTCCTGATCTTGTCTCTCAGACTCACTCCAAGCATAGCTCTCTCCATTGCTCTTTGACAGACCCGGAGACGGCACTTCCTAATGTAAGTGTCACCGTCTCGAGTCCGTATGTTGTCACTGGGAGGATGCACGCATCGTAAACCTTCCTCTTTAGATTGATTGGAATGGTCGAGTTTCGAAAGATATAGCTAAGCTTTTCAAACGCCATCCAGGTGAGATTAATTCTTCTGGTGATCTCTGATGTTTGATTTTCTTTCCAAGTTTGATGTTGTGTCCTAGATATATGTATTCTTTGACAATTTCCATATCCTGCTTTTCGATGGAGACCTTCATATTGTCAGGGCTCATAATTTTAGTCTTTTAAAGGTTCATTTGAAGGCCTACAGCCTGGGAAGCATTTTTGAGTTCCTGGATCATTGTTGACAGTTCATTTGTGTCGCTGCTGAGGAGAACGATATCATCAGCAAATCGCAGGTGATTGAGGCATTTCCCGTCTATATTGATACCTCTCCCCTCCCAAGACAAACATTAAAACACATCCTCCAAAGCTAAAGTAAATAGCTAGGTGAGATTGTGTCACCCTGCCTAATGCCCCTTTTCACGAGAATCTATCCAGTGATCCAGTCTTCATTAATTTTCACCTGTAAAGTGGCATTTTCGTATATGTACTTGAGTAAGTTGGCATACCTATAATCCACGCGAGCTCCGTTCATCGCTCTCATCACTGCCCAGATTTCGATTGAGTCGAATGCCTTCCGGTAGTCCACAAAGGCCATATGTAGTGGGACATTATACTCCGTGCACTTCTCTATTAGCGTGCGTATTATCTGGATATGGTCGATGGTGCTGAAACCTTTTCTAAATCCGGCCTGTTCGATTGGTTGGTAAAAATCAAGTTTCTGGCTCAGGCGGTTTGTAATGATTTTCGTTAACAACTTGTAAAGGACAGATAGGAGACTGATTGGCCTATAGTTCTCCATGTTCGTATTGTCGCCTTTCTTGAAGAGGAGAATGACTTCTGCATTTTTCCAGGTATCTGGAATCCTCCCTTCTTCTAGGCATTTGTTAAGTAGTATTATGAGTGCTTTTTTGAGTGTTTTTCCGCCCATTTTAAGCATCTCGCTTGTGATTTGGTCTTCTCCTGGCGCTTTACAATTTTTGAGTTGCTTCAGGGCTGCTTCCAGTTCATTATTTTCGACAGGTTCCAATTCTTCTGATTCCACATTCATAATGGCTTTTGGCTTTTCGTACTGGTTTTGGTTTGGGTTTGCCATTGACTGACTATACAGGTTTTGATAGAAGTCCTCGACTGTTCTTACGATTTCGTCTCTTTCAATAACAATTTCTCCTTTGCCATTGCTCATTTTATGGATACTGAGTTTGCCCCTCGATTGACCAGAACGAAGGACTTTCATGTTTCTATTGTTTTTGATGCTCTCCTCAATCGTTTTTACGTTTTGCGCCCTTCTATCTCTTCTTATTGCCTTCTTGACTTTTCTGTCGAGTTCTCTGTAATTCTGTGAGTCTCTGTTGGTCTCTCTACGCTCTTGCATGAGTTGCTCCGTCTCCAGGCTGAACTTCGAATTTTTCCGTTTTTGGATTGTACTTACTTTCTTTACCGCTGTTCGAATACTGTTTGTAATTCTAGTCGAGAGTTCATTTAGTTCCAGTCCTCTTAGCTCTTCTGTTGGTAGTTTCCGGTCTATGCATTGATTGAACTCCACTTCTTTTTGTCTTAGCTCACTTATGGTAGGTCGATTTTTACTTTCCATTTTACGTTTTCTCTCTAGTTGAGTGTTAATATAAAGCCTTGCTCTGACTAGCCTATGGTCGCTGCCTGTATTGAAGCGGTTTATAACTGAGACGTCTGAGCACATTTGGTTGTTCGTTACGAGGATGTAATCTATTTCATTTTTGGTCCTGCCGTCGGGGCTTTTCCTAGTCCACTTCCTTTCCGGGTTTTTCTTTTAAAACGTATTCATGCAGTATAGACGTTCTTTGTTAAGGAAGTTCAGCATCATATCTCCTCTATGGTTCGCCACTCCAAATCCGAAATTTCCAACGAAGGAGGGGTCTGTTGGGGCTTTGACCCTTATCTTGGCATTAAAGTCGCCAAGTATGATGGACGCGGTGATGTTTTCTGAGTTTTTCGCGGTGGATAGGTCTTCAAAGAATTGTTCGACTTCTTCGTCGGTCGATGCGGAAGTGAGTGCGTATGCACAGATAATTTGGAGAGTAACACTAGGGTTCATCAACTTAAGGATCGCGTATATCACTCTTTCTGATACAGGTTGGGTCTTGTTGACTAGGTGTTTCCTTCTTTTGTGAATTAGCAAAGCTACGCCGCCAATATGCGAGTTTATTTCCGAGTTCTTCTGAACCAGGAGGTGTCCTGACTTAAGGATTGTAGTCTTCTCACCTTTCAGCCTCATCTCACTAATTCCAAGTACGTCCCATTTGATGAATTGAAGTTTGTGTTCTAAGCAGGCGAGATGTTCTTCACTTCTCATGGTGCGAATATTATATGTTGCAGCATACACAGTTTTGTTGTTGTCTCTTTTCCTTGACTTGTTTTGTTGTTTGGTTGGGTTAGTCGAATTTTTGCCTCCCCCCCCCAGAATCCATGGAGCAGACTGATATTACAGTGCTAGATTCTGAGCTTTTAGCTCTACTTGCCTGGGGTATACTTGTTTTAAAGTTCGACATTTCCATTTGTGGAAGGTTTGGATATTTCCTTCTCACGCTGGCCCAATGCGGGTTGAGAAGGTTCGTATCAGCCGCTCCTAACCTGGAGAACAGACGCTGTTTGCAGCCGCCCATTCTGGATCAGACGCTGTAAGTTCACCATATCTGGCTATCCACTAGGTATAACAGTAAAAATCGGTATAACAGTAAAAAAATTGTCAGAAAATGACAATATGCTTGATTACTAACTAAAGTTAGTCATCTACCCTTTAAAATTTGTATTCATCATTTTTGTTATTAAATTATTTTTATTCACCAGTCTGTCGAGGAAGGAGCAGATTTCTTGATCATTGGGATTTGTTTAAATATTGATTATACTTCAAAGTACGGCACGCATAAGAATAGTATTATCACGAACGGTTACTTCCCGTGACGCCACGCTTTGTTTAGCGTAAAAGGGTATAGCGCAGACGCGGGATCTATTAACGTCAGGTGAGAAGAGATGATAAAGAAAGCACTTCAGTTAAAACATTGACAGCGTCTATTGGTCAAAGACTTAATGATAAAACTTTAACAATGTCTATTGGTCAGAAACGTAATAAGATTCTATTATACCCGATTACTAAGGCGCGCATGTTTTCTCGATTTGAGGTATAGTTGTTGAATTGTTTATAGGTCTTTGGTCACTGCTTTATAAATATAGTTTTTCTTAAGAGTTTTGTGCTGTGTTTTATTTAAGTTTGGTCTACTCGAAAGAGCACTCGACTATTCCACTCCACTTGTAACTACTTGACGGACTCTACTTAGTAACTTAACTCTCACAGAACTTTGACAAATTTGTCATAGATTCGACTTTTACTACTGCGGTTATGAAACTCCTAGACTCAGCGGCCATGTGGCCAACCTCGTCTAGGTTTGGGTCAGAAGAAAAGGATTAGAACCTGAAGCGGCCATGTGGCCAACCTAGGAGCTGGTTTCAGGTGAGACAAAAGCCTGCCGAACTGAAGGCTCGGTAGTGTATTTAAACTATAAAAAGTGCTGATTATTGCACACTTAAGGTTCATAATCGCTCCCGTTGACTGCTAGCGTTGTTTATAGTTTGCCTTTAATGTATATATAATAATTTCCAAGTTCAAGTTCAAACTTAGGACAGGATGATATTTATTTAGTAGCTTATGCATTTTAGTAGTTCACACGTTCCCCCGCCCTCTAAACGTTGGCTCCCAATGTTAACACGACCTCTATTGCTATAAAAAGAAAGACCTCAAGATCCAGGCTGATCCTGTGTAACTCCCTCTGGCCTCCACTGCAGTCTAGGTCCTAGCTATGTTTGACATGCCTTAAAACCTTTTTAGAAGGTACCATGCGTGAGAGTCTGCTGGAGAGACTAGTATGGACATCCACTGGTGCTTGGTATATACATGCTAAAAAAAAAGAATCGTATTTTAATATGACAACTCTAATTCTAGATTTTCAAATCTAGAATAAGTAGTATGTAGAACTCCACAACAGTTATCTGTATTTATTCACGAGACGGTCCTGTCTCCTAGTATTTTACATATCAATATTGAAGTTTTTTTATTCTTTACCGTTCATTGTCTAACATAAAAAACAGGCGCCAGTTAGACAATTAACGCTTGTTTTGAATAATGGCTATAGATTCAGCTAACAGGGAATGCGTCCATCCCATGCAAGTTGATCTTTGCTTACTCATTATTCTTATCATAATTTTATAAGTACTTTCAATTCTAATTCTAAATTTACTAGGAAGATAGTGTATAGAACTTATTTCTTTCTAGTTATTCTGTACTATTCAAAAGACGGCCCTGTCCTTATATTATTTACTCATAGTTCCTTAATTCTTATTTCTATATCCATCATATCGAGAGTTATTAAAATTATTAATGTAATGACGGTTCTGTCTTCTAATAGTTTACTATGACACCAATATTAAAGTTTATTAAACTTCTATAATTTTTATTTGGAAATGTCGATCTATACATAATCTATCGATTTTTTTATCAAAATATTGATTTTTATATTTGCAAGCATATTCAATTTTTCTAATGTAAAATTAGTGTTTTATAAGATCACACTTACGTGAGTATTGACAATGCAATTCATTCAGCGAGCTCCACCCGGTATATAGCCAGAGATTGAAGTGACCATGAAACAAAAAATATTAACCAATTACTGTACTGACTGACAATGATAAAAATAAGGTGTACTCACCGGGGAACCTCTGTCCCCTTGCTTCATCCAATAACCATCAATTTACACAATACTATATTATTATATAATGTCAGACATATACCTTCTTTCTTCGACGACTAGCTAGTGTCACCTGAAATAGTTTGGGCTACCCCAGATGCTCCACTGCTGCTAAACAGTAAGCATCTCAACACCCGGAAACTAAGATAACATATACCGAGATCTTAGAACCCAAGTGTGCCAATCGAGGTGACAGGTGAGGGCCCTTCTAACTCCCTAGTACCAACTCGAAGGTTTCCGCGCGAAAGGGCATCCCGGTCATTGCTACACAATCGACCACAACCTGGTAATACCTTGCCCAATGGCAATAAACTCTGGTATACCATCAAAACTCCTGCTATGGACTTTAATAACAATATAAACTATTATTCACATGTCGACATGATTTCATACAAAACAACCACACATAGGTAAACTATGACCACTCTATATACATGGGTCTTAATCGGCCAAAGTGCTAGCACTCACTGGCCTGACTGCCTTAGTTCTTGTTTTAGGTCTCTCCCAATCTCTGGATCATATTATTTGTTTATGTTAGAGTATCAGTTTTCATGGGTTTAAGCTAAATGTCACGGACGGTTGGGTAGCATTTTAAGTAATACAGGATGTTCATAAAAAATATGTTTATTAAATATTTTAACTAATATTAGTATATTTTACACTAATATATTTCTGTTTAATTAATTGTCACTTCGTTCTATAGTTTCGTTTAAAAAATTATCAATAATGCCTCATGTCCCTGATTAACAGAAAAATTTCCTCACCCATTTGTATTTATTAACATCTTCATTTTTCTGATTGCTCATTTCTATAAGAAGACAATACTTGAACCATATCCCATAAATTAAATCATCCTGATGAGTTCAACTGTTCATATAACATTTTATCACTTAAATACGGTCCTGTCTATGCAAATATTACTTAAAATTTTTAATATTAATAGCATTTTATCTGACTCAGTTTTACGTGTTTATCTATAAAAAATTTGCTGATTTGTATAGCATTTTATTCGCCTTCCTCAAACCCGCTGACCCTACTTCAACATACTGACTTTGTTTATAGAAATTAAATATCTTTGCATTCTTTGCAACTCTCCATATCAACTGGCTTTAAGGATTATATATTTCTGCCTTTACTTTTATGATTTAATAATGATATTCAAATTACATTCTGATTATTATAAAACGTTTTACTTAATAAAAGAAAACTATACGTTACTCCTTAGCTGTTTGGCTTTGTGGATAATGGATGGCGACCGGATACGCCATCTTTTCTTACAGGTTCCTTGGTTCCTTGGTGGCTGTCGTTTGGGTGGTGGGTGGTGTCCTTGGTGGATTTTTCTGCACTGTTGGACTGGTTATTGACAGATGGTTCTCCTGGCGAATTGGTCCCTGTGTTCCATAGTAGTTTGCGTTGTTTGGCGGACTGCGTTGTCTACTTGAAGCCTGGCAGATGGTGCTCGTGTCATGGTGGCTTTCTTGATTCTTAAAAGGTGTGGCAAAATGGCGGCGACTTGTTTTTCTTGCTTCTCCGTGTATTGCCATTAGATGAGCTAAACAATACAATAAATTATAAGTATCGTCTACGTTGGGGTTTGGAACCTTCGGCAACATGCACTAAAACAGAGTTTTATCCACAATACCGAAACAGAATTTTTGCACTCGACGCGCGTTTCGCTAACCATGTTATCATCATCAGGAGATGATTAATTCCTGTTTTAATGATCTCCTGATGTTGCTAAGATGGTTAGCGAAACGCGCGTCCAGTGCGCAAAAATTATGTTTCGGCATTGTGGATAAAACTCTGTGTTAGTATAAGTATCGTGAATATTGAGTATGCGGCGAAAATTATACTGTGAAATAAGCCATTTTTTGTTCAACTTGTGCCTGCAGACTTGCACATTGACCAGAAATATGACATCGGCACGAGAAATTGACAATAAATGACTATGAGTTGGCTCGATTTGACCTGGATTAGACTCTAAGGTTTGATATTTTTCAATTATTTACTTGACTATCCAACTCGATGTCTTTAGCTACGGATATTTCATCCATATACCATAATTTCTTAAACTTCTTTATCTTCTGGGAATCTCTGGTCGAAGAATGGAGAAACTTCTACCACTGCTTGGCTGAGTCCTCTGTAGCCAGGAATGCGTCCTGACTGGTCCTGGATTGCGGCCCATGCAGCATATTCTCAAGGTAAAGGTATATATACATTATTTACAATTTCTTACTGCTTTTTTCATACACTTCATATTTTTACACGTCTTCTCTGCATTATATCGTTTGTATATACATTATTTTATATATACTCGTTTCTATTCTAATTTTCTTATATTAGATTTCCATATCTTAAAAGTTTTTCTTACTAAAGGTTCAATTTATTCTATGTATATCTATGCTTATGATTATGTGACTAGTTATTTCATGATTGCCTTATCTATGCATGCTTCTCCTTATTACATAAATATTAGTTGCTTATATATTTCTTCTCATTTTACATAAACAAATTTTGCTTATATATTTCTTCTTCTTTATTCTTCATGCTTTACACAAACATTTCTTGCCTATATAACATTTCACATCAATTATGCCCTTCTTGAACATCTATGGTACAAAACTTTTGCTTGGACTTCCTTGATCGTCAGTAAGCTACTTCAGTTCATATATGCTCAACTTTCCGATGCCTAAATTCTTTGCAGTGACTCATTTAGAGAATCCGTCGTTGTAGTCTTATATAGGCCGGGGAGCACTTTACTTTATACTTCTTCCTTGTATACACAGTTTTTCTTTCCTGTATATATTCTCAATACACAGTTTCAATGGCATCTCAGTTTTTTCTGCTTTTCGACGATAATCATGCAACTGGTCCATTTACTTCTGCTTTACTACATATATTTTCACATCTGCCTCAACTGTTTATTTTGAATACATAGTTTACTAATATTTTAGTCTCCTATACTTTAACACTTTACACGACTTATTCTAGTTTCATTTGTCTTCATAAATCCTTCTATGTACTATATTATATATAACGTCTATTTTTCTATACACAGTTCATTAATTTCCTAAGTCTCTTTATCTATGTACTTATTAATACTCGGGTTTATATTATGCTTATTTATGTTGAGTTGCTTTCTGTTTCACTATATACAATTTATTATTTTCCTTATTTGTATTTTAACCTCCTAAGTGCCTTGTATATAATTTTCTATGAGCACTTGGGTTTTATATTACAACTATTTACATTGAGGCTTTCGTCCCACCTAATTTTTGTGTTTGTCGTAGTTTCTTCTTAGTTTCTTATTTTACTTGAGTACTTGCTCCATATATAATTTTATTTTCCTTATCCTCGTCATCTTCACTAGTTTTGTCCTGCTTCCTGCTCCATGGTTTCCTTTATTTTATCCTATACAAATCTATTGTATTGCTTCATTTCAATATCTCACTGTTTGCTGATGTTCTTTTTAAATTATCCTAGCAATCAGTTGTGTTTAATTTATTATCTTTTTCCTTGCAGATAGGAACCTGGCCCTGATTGCGTCATATGCAGCTTGACCACGCGGTTCTCACGCTGACCTTCCTCAACTAGCAGCAATCCCTTTCCTAAGCCTGCGTCCCCCGTTCCTAGATGGCGACACTTGGATGCGCCACTTCAATGAATCCGTTGCTTGTAATTACCGCTACCAGGTGGCGACCTGTATTCTGCGATGATTTAATACATTAATGAATTTGAATTTATGTTATATTGAACTGCATTAAATTGTATTAGTTTTATTGAGTATATGAACTTTGACCAATAGTTAAGTTATTTACATTGCGCGAAAGATTACAGGTGCGCGATTTGAATTTTTCGATTATAATTTAATTGTTTTTTGACGTAGATCATTGTTTTTTTTACATAAATTACGGCATGCTTCCATCAATCTGTCATGAACGGTTGCTTCCCATGACGTCACGCTTTGTTTAGCGTAAAGGGGGTATAACGCAGACGCGGGATCTATTTACGTCAGGTGAGAAGAGATGATAAAGAAAGCACTTCAGTTAAAACAATAACAAGGTCTATTGGACAAAGACTTAATGATAAAACTTTAACAATGTCTATTGGTCAGAAACGTAATAAGATTCTATTATACCCGATTACTAAGGTGCGCGTTTTTGAATTGTTTATAGGTCTTTGGTCACTGCTTTATACATATAGTTTTTCTTAAGAATTTTGTGTTGTGTTTTATTTAAGTTTGGACTACTCGAAAGAGCACTCGAATATTCCACTCCACTTGTAACTACTTGACGAACTCTACTTAGTAACTTAACTCTCACAGAACTTTGACAAATTTATCATAGATTCGACTTTTACTACTGCGGTTATGAAACCCCTAGACTCAGCGACCATGTGGCCAACCTCGGCTAGGTTTATGTCAGGAGAAAAGGATTAGCACCTGAAGCGGTCATGTGGCCAGCCTAGGAGTGGACAGAACCTGAAGCGACAATGTGGTCAACCTAGGAGCTGGTTTTAGGTGAGACAAAACCTGCCGAACTGAAGGCTTGGTAGCGTATTTATATTATAAAAAGTGCTGACTAATAATCGCTCCCGTTGACTGCTCGCGTTGTTTACAGTTTGCCTTTATTGTCTATATAACAATTTCATAGTTCAAGTTCAAACTTAAGACAGGGTGATATTTATTTAGAGGCTTATGCATTTTAGTAGTTCACAGTATCATCACAAGTTGTTTACATTACACGGTATATTAATACTTCTCCGGTTAATTAAGGTAAAATCCAGTAATTTGCTTCCACGTCACATTGTAGCCTTCTCCTCTGGAAAGGGGGAAGGGGTTCACACATGTCGTTATCTTAAATAAAGGTACATATTTAATATTAAGTGGGTTTCAGGAGCTTCAACTCAAATTTTGTTTTGATAATACGCACTTAAAGGCGCTCACAGTTTGTTCCGTTTATAAACTACATACCTTGTATAGGTGTAGTGGATTCTAAATTTAATGCATTTTATATCTGTTTCTTGGGGCACTAAATTCGTAGACGGTCTGTCATTGATTTCCGTTATTTACATTAGCTTTTAGCAGTGTTTTCGACATCATTTAGTAATTCAAACCTGTTTCCATTTAGTTTTCTTGAGTTTTTAACTTTTTTAGAGCTTTTAAAGTGTACAAGGGGAAGCTAACAACCATGAAAACAAACTGTCAATACGTCATTTTGAGACATTCAATCTTACCTTATTTTGGTACTGCTACTTGACGGTGGAAGGTATTTGTGAGCTTATATCATCATAAAGTGCCGTATTATTTCAAGTGAGAGCATTAAAATATCATAAGGTTCCTTCTGTGGCGGAGGGTGCAGAACGAAAATCATCTCCCTCTTATAACTGGAAGTAATAATAGGCCGACTAGATTTCGAGCACAGGACTAGATTCGTAAAAGAAATAACTTTTCCTATAACATCTCGAAATTTCAAGTAATAATTATGCTATTTTCGATTTGTTTAATATCTAATAAAATTTTAAGCTCTGAAATTTGCTGGTTACTGTTTAGCAGATAATTTTTGGAGATTAACGAAGATGATCTGCATTAATCGAACAGTTAATGTATGAAAATATAATTTATAGTGATCGCAAATAAAGCGAATATGTGATATGTATTTTGATCTACTGAAATGCATAAGCTACTAAATAAATATCACCCCCAAACATTAAAGGCAAACTATAAACAACGCGAGCAGTCAACGGGAGCAATTTTGAACCTTATGCGAGCAATGGTCAGCACTTTTTATAATATAAATACGCTACCGAGCCTTCAGTTCGGCGGACTTTTGTCTCACCTAAAACCAGCTCCTAGGTTAACTGCATAGCTGCCTTCAGGTTCTATCCGCTCCTAGATTAGCCACATGGCTGCTGAGTCTAGGGGTTTCATAACCGCAGTAGTAAAAGTCAAATCGATGATAAGTTTGTCAGAGTTCTAAGAAAAGATAAGTTTCTAAGTAGAGACTGTTAAATAGTTAAAAAGTTTAGTGAAAGTTTAGTGCTCTTTCACCTTAAATAAAAGACAACACAGAACTCTTAAGAAAAACTATATTTATAAGACAGTGACCTATAAACAATTAAAAAACATACCTCAAATCGAGAAAGCATTCGCGCCTTAGTAATCGGGTATAATAGAATCTTATTACGTTTCTGGCGAATAGACATTGTTAAAGTTTTATCATTAACACTTTTCTGAATAGACGTTGTCATTCTTTTTAATCGTGACAGTCTTAATCTATATATCTATTATACTTACTTCAAATACAACATTTAGGCGAATATTTCCAAGTTCTTCGATGGATTTACGGTTATTAACTTCATGTTATAATCAGGAGGTTTTGGGTGTCATCCCGTTGACATGTGAAAACTTTTCGTAATTAAAAAATAATTTTAGATTTTTTATATCATAGATGCTTGATCAGTTCGTAGATGATGACCTCACCAGTATATTCTTACATACATTTTTAAGTCAGGCTAGTAAAGTGTCATAGAATGTTAACCACGTTAACATCTCTCGCAAATTTTCAAAAGAAGGAGCTAATTTAGATATTAAGGTCCGTAGACACGCAAATCGAATCTCGCTTAATGTAGGTGCGCCGACTGATTTTCCACTCGAATTCGTGCCCCAAACACAGAACACGGTGCGACGGTTTCGAAAGGAAAATCCGGCTGCATTACGAGATTGGAGGGAAATTCCAGAGCGTAATCTGCACGTAATCCGATCGGCCGAACTATTCTAATGGCTGACATGCGACCTGTGACGGCTTTATCGCCTGTTGTTTACCGTTGACGCGTCCTTTAATTCTGCACTTTGCTGATTATATTTTTTTCAGGTAAGAAGATCTATTGGGTGAATTGCATGATGGATATCAGGCTATAATTTCAGAATCACGAGAGTTTCTCGCCTGGAATTATAAAAATTTACTATCTGCTAAAGTGAACTAGAGCTATGGCGCAAAAAAGGCTGATTTTGCCATGTTAACAACGTTGTCATGCCAGAACATATTGCAGTTGACTAAGACACCCAGTAATCCGACTGACGAGGATGAAGGAATGGTAGATCATGCCATAAAGATGTCAGGGCTTTCTTGGTAAACGTGGCTTTCCTGCATTGAGCTGGATTAAATTCCTGTCGCCCCAGGTTCGAACTTTCTCCAGATCTTGATTAATTGTTGTGATCTGCTCTTGTCAGCGGTGATAAGTCTCAGTCGCTTGTAAACGGTTTTCTGATCTAAATTGGGAGGTAAGGGTACTGTCATCTGCAAAACTGTAAACATGATTATTGGTTCCGGTCAGCAGATCTTTAATGTAGATAAGGAAGAGAGTTGGTGAATGTATTGTGCCCTGAGGCACTCCCGAATTAATGGTGAATGTGCCTGAGATGTGTCCATCAACTGTAACGTGCGGAGATCGGCTCTTAAGGAAGCTGGCCAGCCAGCTGCAGAGAGACGCTGACAGTCCGAAGGATCACAGTTTGTTGAGCAATCCGTCATATGCCAAACTCTGTCAAAGGCCTTTGAAATATCTAACGCAATCGCTTGAGATGTGTCGTAGTTCACAATTGCACTACTCCATATTATGAGACATATAGGTCAATCACTATATCTCCTGTCGTTCTCTGTTTGCGGAATCCGTATTGGTTATCGTTAGTTACTTTGTTGGTCGAGAGGTAGATAAATAGATATATGTATGTGTGGAGGAGGCGTCATCGCCTTTATGTCACTGCGACCTGTAATATCTATTGCAACCCTCCTTGTAGAGTATTGTGTCCAAACGTGTCTTCTTGATCAGACTCCAAAGTCTCGACGATGGCTCCATGGTGTAGCTTAACGTTTCTGGAATGGTTGTCCCCGTAGTTTGGAAGCGCAAGCTCGAAAGTCGTTCACAGTGGCCGAGAATGTGTTTTACCGACTCCCCCCCTTCCTGGCAGAACCTACACAGGGTTTCATCCACCAGGCCTATCAGACTCATAAGTCTCTTTAGTTCACAGTGTCCTGTTAGTAGCCCCACTATGATTCTTATTGACTTCCGATTATAACTTAACAAGTCTGCTGTTAATTTTACCGAAGATTTGCTGATGAAATCTTTGGCATGTCTATGTCCCGGTAGTGCGCCTCTAAGACGCTTCTTCTATCCCTTTTTGAATGGATATCTGGTCTTGTTAGTGGCTAGGACAAGCCTTCTTGGGCTAATTCGTCTGCCATCTCGTTGCCTCCATGGCCTTCGTGTCCTGGCACCCACGCCAAGGTCACTTTTCTATTAAGCCTTCCCATTTCGTTCAAGAGATTTATACAGTTCAATACTAACTTTGATGTTACTATATTGGAAGATACTGCTTTGATTGCTGCTTGGCTATCGGAGTAGATAACGGCTATCTTGTTGCTCACTTTCCTCCTGATCATTTCCTCTATACAGAGGATGATAGTTGTAATTCCCGCCTAAAATACTGTGGCCATAGGTATCGAGATTTTGGTCTCTGTCATTGGTTCGTAGATTCCGGCTCCTATTCTTTGGTCGATTTTCGAGGCATCTGTATACCAGACTATGTCCGGGTGGGCCTTTTATCCATAGGTCTCTTGATGGTATTTGAAAATGTCTTTTCTAACTATACTGTGGAGTGGAGCAGTCCGAGGGCATGCTTAACATTTTAATAATAATAATAATAATAAGTTTATTTCAAGATTAAGCAATACCACACTAAACATACTTGAATAAACAATTACACAGAAGGGACATACTGTCGCTTGTAAGTGCTGTCTATGATAGTAATAAAGTCTTTGATAGAGGTTTCTATAGTCACATTCGGGTTGTATACGACACATTTGGGAGGGTCACTATCACTAATCACAATTACATACTCATTTTACATACAATTATTCCAATTATTTGCTCTACATTTCAAATTTATCCGTTCATAATACCTACTTAAATTTGCGAGCACTTAAAATTATTCCTTCTTAGAAAAAGTAATGGATATCCTCTCTATTTTTATTCAAAATCCAGTTTTTAACTTCATTTTTAAATGTTTTATCAAATATGATTTCTTTCAAGCTACTCGGTAAAGTATTAAAGAATTTTGGTGCCAAGTAATTCAAAGATTTATGTCCTATTTCTTTTTTAGTTAATGGAACAACCACACCATCTTTTCCAAGTCTCGTATTTTTTCCGTGTTCAACTGGCTGAAGGGCAACTTTTTTCTGATTTAAAAGAATTAAAATTTTAAAAAATATATAATTGCCTAATATCAAAAACTTTGGCTTCTTTGAATAGTAGTAGTGAATCAGTAGAAAATTGCTTTGTTTTATTAAAAATTATTTTTAATATCCACTTTTGGATAATCTCCAAATTCTCGATATGGCAATGTCTAACCGCGCCCCAACCAGTCACACCGTAGCTCAGCTGCGACTAAAATAACGCAAAGTAGACTATCTTTAGTTGTGCGGTTGTAAGAAGGGACTTTAAAAACACAAAGCGAGTTATTAAATATCTTGTTTTAGAAACTATAAATTTCATTTGTTTATCCCAACGTAAATGTTGATCCACTATAATGCCAAGATATTTAATACTATCTGCTTTAGATATACAAATATTTTCTGGAGTGCTTAAAAATTGGAAATCGGGCAGTTTATTTGACTAGGAGGTAAATGGAACAAATTTTGTTTTAGACTGATTGAGTGTCAGTTTATTTATTTTAAACCAGTTAAAAATATTATTTAGGTCTAGTTCCGCCAATCTTTTTACTTGGGTCCATGTGTTTCCTGAGTACAAAATTGCTGTGTCATCAGCAAAACTGATCACTTCTCCCTTCCAATTGCCTTTAAGTAGATCATTTATATAGATGGTAAATAAAATCGGACCCAAGACTGTTCCTTGCGGTAGTACACCGCATGTAACAGGTCTGACATTACTGCTTATAGTGTAGGAGCTGGCAAACATTGCAGTGAACGATATTTATCAAAATTTTTACCAATGTGGCATAAGAATTCATGATATAGACAAACTAAAATCGACAGTCTGCCGTGTCGAAGTGGCAGCTTTAAATAGGGGGGGTACAGTTAAAAAAGGGTGGTTTAAGGATTTGGTGAATAATATTTATCAACACCCGCATTCGCTCATTTAAACAAACTAGTTCAAGAATATGTCAAAATCACGTGAGCAGACGATTTATTTGGCAGCTTAAACTTGGCAGACGACTGTCAAAGTGACATATTTCTCAAAATGGTGAACGACGATGATCAAAGATTATTTTTGGTAGGCGTATTCCTCTATTAGTCCATTAAGCGAAAACAACATTGCAGACGAAATATCTGGCAGCATTTGTTTGGCAGACGCTGTCAAAATGACAAGTTAACTTTTGGTTGAACAATATTTCTTATAAATCAAATTTGCAAAACTGTAAATACAAGTCTCGTTTATGTTAATTTCAATCAGGCAGATGATATATTTGACAGCCTGCCCTCGGCAGACGACTGTCAAAGTGACATATTTTTCAAAATGGTGAACGACAATGATCAAATATCATTTTTCGTAGGGGTGTTCCTCTATTAGTCCATTAACCGAAAACGACATGGCAGACGAAATATCTGGCAGCATTTCTTTGGCAGACGCTGTCAAAGTGACAAGTTAACTTTTGGCCAACAATATTTCTCATACCTTAAATTTAAAAAAACGCACATAGAACTTATATTTATGTTAATTTCAATCGGGCAGACGATTTGTTTAATGGTGAATAGAATTTAAAGATTTGTATTGCAAAATTGTTTTAGAACATAATTTATTATTTAACAAAAATGTAACATACCAAATCCGATAATATCATGCAAAGAAGAAAAAAAAATATCTTGTTATTTTATTTACCAGTAACAATTATATTACTTTAAGCAAAAGTTTTTTTTCCAGACATAAATGTGTAATCTGTCGTGATTAGTAACGTAGTTATTATAATAAAGGCATGATTCTAACGGCCTTTTCAAATAACTCGCATTATATTTTGGGAGAACAAGAAAATTAAAAAACTCACATTATAGTATACGTAAATAGCAACAAAACTAGTTCGCAATAACTTCTTAAAACTAGAAAACAACAACATTTGTCATCAGTCATATTAAATAACATTAAATCTCCTCAACGTTTTTGCTCTAAATCTACTAAAAACTTCACTAGAACAGGTTAATAATGGTTACAAAAATCTATTAACAAAAACTGTTAATAGAAATATATTAATTTAAACTAAAGTAATACTGACAATAAATCAACTCTGTTTTGTACAGCTAACCTTAAACCTGGCGTTAAATAGAACAACCTACATTTTACATTTATTGATAAAAAAAAATATTTTTATCCCGCATAAAATATATATTATCACCCTTGTTATTACCTATCGTTAGGTACTGTAAAAATCAATCTTATCATTTTATGAATCTACAAAATCGTTGTCGTCGTCACTAGAATCAACCAAACTTGCGTCGTCCTCACTTTCGTTAGCTGAATCAGTAGATTGAAGTAAAATATCATCAAGTTGAATAGGCGTTTGAGGTCCGTCAAACCACAATATATTAAATTTATTTTCCTTCAGTATCCATCCATTATTAAGGGTATCATAAAAATTTGCATTGATTTTTGTTGCATTTTTCCAAATAGCTGCTATTTGATTGGTTCTTCGTATTTTTTGCAAGAGAACTGATTTGCAAGGGGGAAAGTTTTGAGCATTAAATTGTTTTTTTGAATAAAAGGGGGTATTTTCAGTTATGCACCCATAGGTTTTAATAAAACATTCCAGTCTGGCCTTGTTTATGTTATCTATATTTGGTTTTCCGTATAATTTACAAACATAGCCTTCCAGCATATTTATTGTTTCCTGAGGGATGTCCTCAAAAATGACGTTGACCCCGATGACGCAAAATGTGCATGAATTTGCTTGCAATTTTTTAATATTGTGAAAGGTTTCTTTTTCCCTTTACCATAAAATGCAGCTTCGTAGTCACAACCACTAAATGCATGAAATGCTGGTAGCGCTTGGCTAAGAGTTGATCCTGAACAACCCTGAATCTTTGTAAGGTTAATATATCTCAGGTTATTATGGGATATGTGACCAGTTTCTATCCAGATAAACTTGTTTTCTTCATTAAATTGGTAAATATGCGGTAATGCAATATCTGCAATATCGGTATCTGAAACACTTATAACTATATTTATGCAAGCAGTTTTTGCTACATGAAACATAATTTTAGTATCAGCTTCTTTATGCTCACAATAGTATTCTTGTGCTATTTCCTTTTTAACGCGTTCATTTTTCTGATAAAATTTATAGCGATGATTATCGATTGTTACGTATATATCTTTATTATTAATTATTAAGTAATAACAATTATTTTCCCACTCCTGAACAAGATATATAACAAGCGCTGGTTTGAAGTTATCCTGCCTTAAAGATACTAGGAAATTAGAAGGTCGTTTTTGGTGAAGTCCACTGATAAGAAAGTTTTCCTCTCGAAAACCTGATGTAATAATAAAGATGTATACGTAACAATCGATAATCATTGCTATAAATTTTATCAGAAAAATGAACGCGTTAAAAAGGAAAGAGCACAAGAATACTATTGTGAGCATGAAGAAGCTGATACTAAAATTATGTTTCATGTAGCAAAAACTGCTTGCAAAAATATAGTTATAAGGGCTTTAGATACAGATATTGCATTAGCGCATATTGACCAATTTAATGAAGAAAACAAGTTTATGTGGATGGAAACTGGTCACATATCCAATAATACCCTCAGATATATTAACCTTATAAAGATTCAGTGTTGTTTAGGATCAACTCTTAGCCAAGCGCTACCAGCATTTGATGCATTTAGTGATTGTGACTACGAAGCTGCATTTTATGGTAAAGGGAAAAAGTAACCTTTTACAATATTAAAAAATTGCAAGCAAATTCATGCACATTTTGCGTTATTGGGGTCAACGTCATTTGAGTACATCCCTCAGGAAACAATAAATATGCTGGAAAGCTATGTTTGTAAATTATACGGAAAACCAAATATAAATAACATAAACAAGGCCAGACTGAAATGTTTTTATTAAAACCTATGGGTGCATAACTAAAATAAAAGCCACTTTTATTCAAAAAACAATTTAATGCTCAAAACTTTCCCCCTTACAAATCACTTCTCTTGCAAAAAATGCGAAGAACCAATCAACTAGCAGCTATTTGGAAAAATGCAACAAAAATCAAGGCAACTTTTTATGATCCCCTTAATAATGGATGGATACTGAAGGAAAATAAATTTAATATATTGTGGTTTGACCGACCTCAAACGCCTATTCAACTTGATGATATTTAACTTCAAACTACTGATTCGGCTAACGAAAGTGACGACGACGCAATTTTGGTTGATTCTGGTGACGACGACAACGACTTTGTAGATTCATAAAATGATAAGATTGATTTTTTACAGTACCTAATGATAGGTAATAACAAGAGTGATAATATATTTTTTTGCGGGATAAAAATATTATTTTTTCTATTTTGGTATCATAAAGAAGTCTTTTCGATACGCAAAGTAGTGTCGAAAAGAAGCTCTTTTCGACACTACTTTTGACTGCTTGCTATGATATTAACAAAATTGTTCAATGTCAAGGCTCACTAGCAAGAAGTTCGACACCGTTTTGAATGGGATTCCTAATAATACAAACGTCAAAAGTGACAAGAAGGCTGTCCAACTTTTAATCGCGACTTGAATAAATTAATGTTTTTCATTAAAAAACGTGCAAAATAGAAAAAATAGTATAAAATACACGTTTTAAAAGACATTTACCGCACTCGCAAGCGGGTCGTTTCCTAATTTCGTGCTTGTGCGATAAAATATGGTCTTTTAAAACTAGTACCTTAATATACTATTTTGATCAATAGAGGTAAAATATAGGTTGTTCTATTTAACGCAGGGTTTAAGGTTACCTGTACAAAACAGAGTTGATTGTCAGTATTACTTTAGTTTAAATTAATATATTTCTATTAACAGTTTTTGTTTAAATAGATTTTTGTAACCATTATTAACCTGTTCTAGTGAAGTTTTTAGTAGATTTAGAGCAAAAGCGTTAAGGAGATTTAATGTTATTTAATATGACTGATTATAAATGTTGTGGTTTTCTAGTTTTAAGAAGTTATTGCGAACTAGTTTTGTTGCTATTTACATATATTATAATGTGAGTTTTTTAATTTTCTTGTTCCCCAAAACAATATTTATATGCGAGTTATTTGAAAAGGCCTAATCATGCCTTTATTAAAATAACTACGTTACTAATCACGACAGATTACTCATTTATGTTTGGAAAAAAACTTTTGCTTTAAGTAATATAATTGTTACTGGTAAATAAAATAGCAAGGGATTTTTTTTTCTTCTTTGCATGATAATTATTATCGGACTTGGTATGTTACATTTTTGTTAAATAATAAATTAGTTCTAAAATAATTTTGCAATACAAATCTTTAAATTCCATTCACCATTAAACAAATCGTCTGCCCGATTGAAATTAACATAAATAAGAGTTCTATGTGCGTTTTTTTAAAGTTAAGGTATTGTTGGCCAAAAGTTAACTTGTCACTTTGACAGCGTCTGCCAAAGAAATGCTGCCAGATATTTCGTCTGCCATGTTGTTTTCGGTTAATGGACTAATAGAGGAACACCCCTACCAAAAATGATATTTGATCATTGTCGTTTACCATTTTGAAAAATATGTCACTTTGACAGTCGTCTGCCGAGGGCTGGCTGCCAAATATATCGTCTGCCTGTTTGAAATTAACATAAACAAGAGTTGTACATACAGTTTTGCAAATTTGATCTATAAAAAATATTGTTCACCAAAAGTTAACTTGTCACTTTGACAGCATCTGCCAAACAAATGCTGCCAGATATTTCGTCTGCCATGTTGTTTTCGCTTAATGGACTAATAGAGATATACGCCTACCAAAAATAATCTTTGATTGTTGTCGTTCACCATTTTGAGAAATATGTCACTTTGACAGTCGTCTGCCAAGTTTAAGCTGCCAAATAAATCGTCTGCTCACGTGATTTTGACATATTCTTGAACTGGTTTGTTTAAATGAGCGAATGCGGGTTTTGATAAATATTATTCACCAAATCCTAAAACCACCCTTTTTTAACTGCACCCCCCCTATTTAAAGCTGCCACTTCGACACGGCAGACTGTCGATTTTAGTTTGTCTATATCATGAATTCTTATGCCACATTGGTAAAAATTTTGATAAATATCGTTCACCGCAATGTTTGCCAGCTCCTACACTATTATACCTTCCAATTTAACATATTGAACCCGATCTTTTAAGTAGCTCTCTAATAAATTATAAGCACTGCCTCTAACTCCAACATTTCTTAGTTTTTTTAAAAGAATACTATGCGACACGGTGTCAAACGCCTTAGCCAGATCAACAAATACGCAAATTGATGGTTTTTTATCGTCCAACGCATCATAAATTTTACCAGTCAGAGCAGCTATTGCATCTTCAGTTGAATCCGAATTGTTTATCTGAGAGTATATTTTGTTTATCCAAAAATGCAATAAGCCTACTTTTAATTATTTTTTCAAATAACTTCGAAATACTAGATATTAAGGATATCGGTCGATAGTTACGAAGTTCGCTCTTTGTTCCTCCTTTAAATAGAGGCCTAACTTCCCCAACTTTCAAATTGTTTGGAAATTCCCCAATTTTTAAACTTATGTTAATCAAGTAGCATAGAACCATTGAAATCTCATTTAATATTTCTTTGAGTGTTTCTGCGCGTATCCCGTCTGGACCTGGCGATTTTTTTAGTTTCAGTTCGTTAATTATCTTTTTTATTTCTTGTGTATTGGTTGGTTTTAAGTAAAAAAGTCCATTTTTTGCCCATTCGTTTTTTTCCGAGTAATTCCCAGGAATACTTATTTTCTTGGCTAGGTTTTGACCTACATCACAAAAATAATTGTTTAAAGTGTTGGCAATTTCAATTTTATTTGCAATATTTACTCAGTGCTAATTTTTTAAACTCACAATAACTGTTTTTGACATAGATTTGTTATACAATTTGTTAATACTTTTCCATAAGGACTGCGACCGGTTTTTATTTTTTAAAATTTCGTTCTGAGCAAAATCCCTTTTCAGTTTATTTATGGTTTTTGTTAACTTATTTTCATATGTTTTACAATCAGTCTTCAATTGAATGTTATTAGGGTTCTTTAAGTACTCTTTGTATAAAGAGTGTTTAGTTTTTATTTGACTTTGATTTTTGCCGTTTTTTGTGTTTGTTTGTTTAACATGTTGTGAATTTGCATTTATTTTATCTTTCAATAATTTAATAAAATTTGACGCTACTTCATGAATATTTTTGGCTTGGTAAACACAATCCCATTGCTCGTGCTGTAAATCTGTGCGAAGTGTATTATAAAGACTTATATGATGTCTTACTCCTGTTGGCTTATTTTTATTTCCGGAACCATTACTAAAGAAAAGCGCTATCAGGTAGTGATCACAAAAATAAATGATTTCGTGTCCTGAAAAAACTTTTCTGAATTGTCTTTGACGAAAAAGTGATCAAGACAGGTTTTACTAGAGGGTCTTGTGAAATATTTATTAATATAGGACGTAAATCCGTATGACGCCAAGACACTATATATAGTCTTCTATATATTTTTTATTTGTTTTTAATAAATCTATATTAATGTCCCCTACAATTATGTGTTTTTGCTTGCACCTGTTTTGTTCTAAATAGTCAGATAAATTTTCCAAAAATAAATGTTCGTTTACGGCTGGTGATCTATACATGCACGTTAAAAGAAATGTATTTGGATCTGGCCCTATCAGAAGTCTGACACACTTCACATCACCAATAAATTCAAAACAATATTCTACGTTTAAATCTTCTCTGACAAAAACTACAAGTCCGTCACATTTATTAAAGTTGCCCTCATTATAAATAGTGGTGTAATTAGTCAAATTAGATATTTGTAAGTCGTGTATGGTATGTGTTTCTTCAGATAAAACTATAATTTCAAAGTTATTCTTCACTTGCTTTAGGAAACACAGCAATTCATTATAATTGGTCTTAATCCCACAAATATTCAAGTGAAGAATTTTACAATTCGTATTACCAACAGACTTAATAAAATAATCGATATCTTTAACTATATTGGGAATAACAAGTTGCCCATCAAAATCCCTGATAAAGGGGTCCATTACTCCAACCAGGATGTACTACAAGTTAATTAAAATTTCTTTTCAAACAGCAAATGACATTTTGTGAGAGACGAGACATAAAGTGTTACCAACAATAAGCAGTGTATATAATGCAAGTCTCAACAGTTATACCTATTTGAATTCTCAATTCAATTAAATTAACATACACTTATTACTATGCCAATCGGGATGTAAATAAACTACGAACTGCGTACACCCAATAATCCACATACTTTACTTATAACAATATATCCAAAGACAAGCCTATACCTACTAATGCACATACATTCTTTATTCGAACTAGTTAAAAAATCTTATTACTAATACAGGTAAAAAGTTTGTTATTTTATAGCGTTTTTGCTTCCACTCGACGCTGAGGCAGTATGTTACAGTCTAGTCCGGACTAGAGGTTTCTTGCAGTTTTCTTTTCTTGTCCGATTCCGTTACGGTTAACGTTTTCGCCAAAGGTACTTTTTGCAAGATTACTTCGTTGCTTCTAGCTGAACTAGCAGAGGTGGTGGGATTGTCCTGCAGAGGATGGATTTGGGTAGATTCTTCGGTATCAGCAAAATCGTCGTATACCATCAACCATCAATAGATTTCCTTTTAAATAGGCTTCTTTATTTTTGCGCCCTCGCCTTTAGTTTTCCTTCTAAAACTTTCTTTCTGGCTCTTCTTCTCTTGTAAGGTCCTCGTTAACATAAATGGAAGAGCCTTTAAGAAGCTTTCGATTTTTAAACACTCGTTTCTTTTAATTCCAGGAAGAAAAGACACTAGAATTGGCATATTTGTTCCAGGTGCCTGTTTTCCCAGGCGGAAACATTCAGAAATGTCTACTACATTAAGACTTACTCCCAATTTGTTTTTGGCAAGATCTACGACTTTATTTATAGGATCTTCGTTTTCTGTTTCTGGTATCCCATTAATAAATAGATTTTTTTTCTTTATCACCCTCTCGACTGCAAGTAAGCGGCTTTTTAAGACGGCACTCTCCTCTTCCAAGAACTGAACCTTATTTCCCAAAGCAGTAATTTCTTTGTTGACAATGTTATCCTCCTTAATCTCGCAGTATAGTTTATTGTTTTCGGTGCGGTGTCCTCTTATTAGTGGTGTTTCGCCTTGGGTTAGTCTGCAACAGAACGATTTGGCTTCACCTTGTATGAGAACATGGAGTGGGGGTAGATTTATTAATACCTCCATCGCTGCTGTTGGCGTTGTGCTCATGGGTCCAGTAACACAAGGGCAAGCTAGTCTCTGTACTCCATTTAGCCTTCTCATCGCCTCTACCAGTCTGGTTTTCGTCCACGACGCGATTGCTCCATATGTTATCATGGGTCTAACCATCCTTGTGTATAAACATAGAGTAATTTTCGGGTTCAATCTCCTGTTTTTTCCACACATTCTTCTACATATACCTAGAGCCATTGTGGCCGTTAGCGCCACTTTTTGAATGTACGTGTTCCATGTAAGTTTTGGTCAAACATGACTCCCAGGTATTTGGCCTCTTTGGAGAAGGGCATAGCTTCTCCAGCTAGTCTTATTTGCTTTAGTCCTGTTAAATCTCTCCTTCTGGTGAATGCCACCACTGTTATTTTATGTGGATTAACTGACATTTGTTCTTCTCTGCACCAGAAGTCTACGATGTTAAGGGCTCTTTGGCTTCTTTCCGATATGGTGCCCGTGAACTTTCCTCGCACCACAATCGGCAAGTCATCTGCATAGCACAGGCAGTGAAAGCCTTCCGCCCGAAGTTTTTGGATTAGGCCATCTACTAGAATGACCCACAGTAGTAGGGATAATACGCCTCCTTGCGAACATCCTCTCCCGACTGCTGTTTTAAGTGTTGCCTCGCCATATGTGAATACGATAGTCCTATTTTTAAGGCTGGCCTCGATCCATTGACGGATGGTTCCTGGGACTTGTCTTCCTTCAAGGGTTCTTCCGATCGAATCTGGTGACGCGGCTTATATATCGAGAAAAGTGGCTAGTGCTATTTCTTTATCCTCTATGGATTTCGATAGCAGCCTACTCAAATCGTCTAGGGTTTGTCCGTAGATTTTCCTGCTTGGTATGCATATTGACAGTGGCTTAGCGGGTTGGCCTTTAGAGCACTATCTCTTACGTACCTATCGATTAACCTTTCAAGGGTTTTCAGCATTAACGTCGATAGGCTGATGGATCTGAATGACTTTGGTGTCTGGTCCGGTATCCTGCCTACCTTCGACAGGTATATAACCTTCACCTGTTGCCATTTTGTAGGTATGAATCCCCAAGTTATACAACCTCTGAAGATCTTACAGAGAGATGGGACCAAACTATCCTATCCTCTCTGTAGAAGTACTTGGTCTATCTCATCTAACCCCGGCGATTTGCACGGTTGCCCATCTGACCTTAGATCGCGTTATGATGTTCGCAGCTAGCCTCCAATCTTGCTTCGTTGGCCTTCTTTTAGGAGGCTCTTCGAGCACCGTGGTTTCCGTCATCTGAATTGACGCTGGAAAGTTGGCTTTAATGAGAAGCTTCAGACTTCCTCGCATTTTTTTTGTGTATTCGTGGTATTCTTCTGTGAGAATCTTGAGTTTCCTTTTGCTAGCACCTTGTGTATCTTTGCACAGGTGAGGGTCTCGTACACCCTTTCGCAAAATATCCTCCATGAAACTGTTTTTACCTTGCGGATTTCTTAGTTGTATTTCGTAACGACTACCCTATATAGGTTCCATTCATTTGTCTTCTTGGCCTTTGTGAACAGCCTTCTTACGACCTCCTGAAGCTTATTAAGCCTATCGTCCCGCCAGACTGTGTTACCCCCTTGTTTCCAAGTTTTTTCAGGGCAGTTTTCATGGTATGCTGTAGCAACTGCTTCCGTCACCTTTTCGACCGCCGCGCGCGCCGTCTCCAAACCTCTCGTGTCCTTTGTATCTACTGTGATTCCTTGGAGACCTTCGTTGGGTGATTGTACGTATCCTTCCCAGTTTGTGTCTCTTGGATATCTCAACATTACTTCTTTGAGCACGGGAGTCTTTACGTTAAACCTTATGTGCCTATGATCTGAGCACGATGGGTCTTATGACACGTGCCAGTTTTTTAACTTATCCTATTTGTACAGTCCGTTTGTGTCCGTGCTGCCCCATAGAACGTGGTGTGCGTTCGCGTCGCACCCGGCTACTAGTTGTAGTTTCTTTTCCACGCAGTAAGACATAACATTCTTTAGGACCTGCGGTGGGAACGGTTTCTCCTTCCTAGAGAAGTAGGCGGAACATACTATCCAGCTTTTGAGCCCCTCTTCGGTGGTGGTTGTTAAGATAGCTGTAACAAAATCCCCAGAGCATAGCCCCGGAATTAGTGTACAATTAACTCTATTACTGTAAATTATGTAGGCGCGTTGTCTTTTAGCCGACCTGTTGCACAATAATTTACCTTGTATTGTTGTTAGGCCAGCTACTTAGCTACCGTGTAACCAGGGCTCTTGCAGGAGGGCGATGTCGATGCCTTCTTTTTCAAATCTCCGGCATAGCGTGGCTGAAGCAGCCTTGGCATGCTGAAGATTTACCTGCAAGACCCTTATCTCTTCCCTCATTTTATATGTGGAGGTTGGGTTGGTGTGGGTATATGTGTTTTTCCATACTGTTCCCACGAGTAGCTAGGGAAGTTGCTGTTTGATTACACGTTCCATGACTGGAGATTATTGGGAGCAAGGCAATTGGGCGATAGTTTGAGGGCGTGGTTTTCTTGTCTTCTTTGGAACAGATTGCACTCGAGCGACTTTCTATATACATAAGTGTTCAAATTACGTGGTAGTGGTACTTAAAATGACTAATCTTTTTTGGTGGTACGTCATTAAAAAAGTTGGGACCTACTGGTCTACTTTTTGTCATTCTTTTCGCTCAGTTGTAAAGACAGAGGCATCAAATCTATAGATTTGGAATCAGTAACGAACGGACTTTCCGATATATAATAATTAAAAATAGCTTTGTTTTGGTAAATGTTTTTGGAACACCCTCTAAATATAAAAATAACTTCATGAAAACCTTCTTATTAAACCTTGCAGCTTTTAATAAAAACTTCTTTCCAAAACTTCCTATTAAAAAGTTAAATGGATGGTCCATTTATGGCGCTTATCTAATTTGGTTTTGTAATAAATTCTAAACTTAATTAAATTTAAGCTGGTTATAGCGGTTTCGCACGGTGCGTATGGCGGAAAATTAATTTTAATAGTTGGAACACTGCAGTGGAATCGCGTTAGAGCGTGGTGGTAGTAAGTGTAAGCTTTAAGACGGTATTTTCTACGTATCTAAGTATATATTTCCATTGTTATATAAACTCATATTTTTTATTTTCTTCACAAGATGCTTAATAACCAGCCTATATGCCTGGTTCACTCAGCAGTGATAATATTTATAGGTGTGGATCGTAGAGTAGGCAGTTGGGCGAAGGCGCCACTAAATTTTCTAATTAAAATATATCAATGATTTTTAAGCAGTGAAATTAGGGTAGTAAAATTTAGAAAAATACCTTTAAAGAAATTGCGTAAACTCTATTTGATCTTGACTTAATCATGCTAAAAGCATCACATATCCTAATTAAACTGTTTTTTTAATATTAAGTATATTCTCAGACAAAACAAGTACAATTGGAAATCAACTAGGCCTTAAACTTAGTTCAGAGTATGATATCTTATTTAAAATTATAATGATATTTTTTGAAATAGGTATCACCAAAATTATAAGATCGCTAAACCCTAATTTTAATTAATCATACTGCCTAATTCCTTTTTAAATATTTTTAACTGAAACTGCATTTTCAAAGTTCGGACTAAGTAACAGGTAATTACAGGTTCTTTTTTTTTTTTTTTTTTATTTTATGGCAGTGGCACACACACTAAAGGTAGATCCTATGGCACTCGACGAGCGGTGTGTGTGCGAAGATATTGATTGACACGATTCTTGAATATTTGTATCCAGCAGCTTTAGGGTATGCTTTGGTGCGGCACCCCAGATATGTGAGCAATATTCTAAGCACGGTCTTATTTGCGCTTTGTACAGCAAGAGCAACTGCTGCGGTGTATAGAGTTTTTTGTTGCGAAATAGCGCACCAAGCTTCTGGGAGGCTGATTTTGCGATGTTAGCAACATGGTCATGCCATGACATATTGCTGTTGACCGAGACACCCAGCAGCCCGATTGACGAGGATGAAGGAATAGTCGATCCTGCCATAATGATGTCAGGGCCCGCTGTATTGGCCTTCTTAGTAAACGTTGCTGCTTGGGTCTTTGCTGCATTGAACTGGACCAAATTTCGGACGCCCCAAGTTTGAACTTTCTCCAGGTCTTGATTAATTGCTGTAATCTGCTCCTGTCTGCGGTGATGAGTCTCAGTCGCTGGTAAGGGTTTTTCTGATCTAAAGTGGGAGACAAGGGTACTGTCATCTGCAAAACTGTAAACAGGATTATTCGTTTCAATCAGCAGGTCATTAATATAGATGAGGAACAGAGTTGGTGAAAGTATTGCGCCCTGAGGCACGCCCGCGTTGATGGTGAATGTGTCCGAGATGTGTCCATCGACTGCAACGTGTAGGGATCGGTTCTTAAGGAAACTGGCCAGCCAGCTGCAGAGAGAGGCGGGCAGTCCCAAGGACGGCAGTTTGTTGAGCAGTCCGTCATGCCAAACTCTGTCGAATGCCTTTGAAATATCCAACGCAATCGCTCGAGACTCTCCGTAGTTTTCAATTGCCCTACTCCATATATGAGTGACATAGGCCAATATATCTCCTGTCGATCTCTCTTTGCGAAAACCGTATTGATTATCGCTGATTATTCTGTTGCTCTCGAGGTACTTGAGTAGTTGCTGGTTGACTACACGTTCCATGACTTTGGAGATTATTGGAAGCAAGGCAATTGGGCGATAGTTTGAGGGCGTGGTTTTCTTGCCTTTTTTTGGAACAGGTTGCACTCGAGCGACTTTCCAAGAGAATGGGTAAATCCCTTTTCTGTAAGAAAGAGAAAAAAGCCTGGAAAAAACAGGTGTTAGTTCGTTGGCGCAGTTCTTTAGCACGATGGCAGGTATTCCGTCCGGTCCTGATGCCTTTTGCGTATCTAGTTCTTTAAGGATTTTGCGAATATCACGATGAGAAAACTTGACTTCTGCCATGGTGGTGTTGATGTTCGGTATAGTGGGGAGAGTCTTGCTTTGGGACACGTCTAAGGTAGAGTGCGATGAAAACATTTTGGCGAGCATGTTTGCTTTTTCCTTGGCTGTAGTCGCCGTGATGCCCCGTTCGTCCGTCAAAGGTGGCAGAGACGTTTTTGTAAAGTTGTTACTTACTGCCTTTGCTACCGACCAGAAATTCCTGGAGCCACTGGGGCATTGCAAAAGTTTATTCCTGATCCTTTGATTGTGTTTCTCCTTAGTTTCGTCGATCACACGCTTGCACTCGTTTCTCGCTTCGATAAAATAATTGCGATTTTCAGCGGTCTGATTTTGCTGCCAGTACTTATAGGCTTGCTGTTTCCTTCCTACAGCTCTTTCGCATCTTTTGTCGAACCAGGGCTTTCCTTTTGATGGTAACTTGATGGAATTTGGGATGTATGCTTCCATTCCTGAGGAGATTACTTGCATGATCTCTTCGCAGCAGTCTGACGGGTCGTCAGTGGCAAAGCAGACGTCGAGCCAAGGAAAATCCAGGTAAAACTGCCTTAGATCGTCCCAGTTTGCAGAATTGTAATGCCAGATTTTGCGAGGCAATGGTGGATCCTTCTGTATGAGTGGCAATTCACAAACCGTTGTAATTAGTTTGTGGTCGGAGGTACCTAATGGCGGACCAACTGTAACCTTGTACTGGTCAGGATTGGTGGTCAGAAAAAGATCCAGGAGGGCGGCGAATTCGCCCCTCTCTGAGATTCGAGTTGGTTCGTCTACAAGTTGAGTAAGCCCGCAGCTGATGGCAAATGCTTCAGCTTCTCTACCTTCGTTGTCGGTCTTGTTGTGATGTTTGAGCCAGTTGGTGTTGTGGGCATTGAAGTCTCCCAGAACGATTATTTCTGAACTGGGGTGATCGACCTGTATTGAGTCAAAGGTGGTAGCTAGTGTTGAGAAAAAACTTTGGTAGGCTCTATCGCTCGGAGGGCGATAGAGACAACATATAAACTTGGTTAATCCCTTGGCGGTGAACTTGAGCCACATGACGTCAAGGTTGTTCGGTTGTTAAATAAAACTCATTAAATAAAGATAAATCCCCCAAATAAAAAACAATTATTAATTTATAATCTCATGGCAGTGATAATCTCAGTGGACAAATAAACCGTGAAAAATAGATTACATTTTCTTACGAAGGTCAAACGGAAGGTGGAATTCACTGACAGTGGTTCATACTTATACTCATACAGCCACTTAGCTGGCCGGTGGCCACAATTAGTGCTTTGTTGCGCCATGTGAAGCTGCACGTCACGCTATGTAGGTCAACATCACTGCGACAAAAAAGGCCTCAAACTGGCAGGAATGAACCTTGAGAAATTCTCTCTAGGCTAGCAAAGGACTTGGCAAAGGAAGGACCCTAGTTTAATTATAAATAATTTTAACTATCTAATATAGAAACACTAATACATACCTGTTGAAAAGGGTAACCTCACTGGCCGCACTAATATGTAAAATATTAATGGCAGGGTGTTTGCCATTCTATCTCATTCTCATGATAAAATATTAAGAATACTGGACCTGAGGGTCAGAGCTGCAACGATAATACCTCGATTTCGAAAAATTGTATTTTCTCTCTCTACACGTTTCATCATTGTAAATTGTTGCTAAGAGACATCCTTGACATCCGTCAAGGGACATTTTAAGGCCTGGATAATATTGAGTCATAAAGATTTGGAGGATATTCTCGCATTTAGCGATGTTAGTGGCACAAGACATTTAGAAATAATGATACAGAAGAAATAGGACAACATTATTCTTGCCGTATTAATATTGTAAACTAGAAAGCATAATAACAAAAGAACACTCAGTCTAATGTTTGAACTTGATACTTGACATTGAAGGATCAAATATTATGAGTATTATCTAAACATGTTTTAAAAACAATCAGTCAAATATCAACAAAATTTAGTATAAAAGAACGAGCAAATCAAGTAGACGACAACTTCTGGTTGAGTAGTTCCCTTTTAATTAAGGCAAAACGCTCCTCCTGTAAGCTCAAACCCTCCCGATCCTGATGATCTGGTTAAGTAGTTCCCTTTTAATTAAGGCCAAACGCTTTTCTGGTGACCAGGGTTAAACCTCCCGACCTTGACTATCTGGTTAAGTAGTTCCCTTTTAATTAAGGCCAAACGCTTTTCTGGTACCAAGGTCAACCTCCCGATCTTGACTTTCTGGTTAAGTAGTTCCCTTTTAATTAAGGCCAAACGCTTCTATGGGAACCAAGATCGAACCTCCTCTATAGAGATGTCAGTGTAAAAGTAAAGTGTAAAAGTAACGTAAAGCTTAAAGTAAAAAGTAAAGTGAACCATAGATAAAAGTGAAACCTAATTAAAGCATACCAATATAACTAAAACGAATTATAACGCTCATAACAATTTAAACTAAAAGTAAACTCAAGGGAGCCGAATAGGTCGAGTCCAGTCAGTCCTCATCGAATGGTCATGCGTTCTACGCTATTCTAGTAAATTGTATTCAAACATAGTCGTCATTCTAAGTGCATTCCTTCCTGTATCTGGAGACCAATATACGTACAGTTTGTTTCGAATTAAGCGAGTCGTTATTCCATCTGATATACAACCCCCAGCTCAAGGAGGAACGCCGCCAGTAATCCAACTCATTAGTACGCACCAGGGACGCGCCCAGCTTCCTCTTTGACAATATCTATTTCATATTTCCCTCAAACCTCAGCTCTTTAGGGTAATCAAATAAACTCGAGGGTGTAACAAAACCGTGAAAATTGAAAAAGTATTTTCCCCTAAGACAAATCGCTGGAAAACAGTAAACTAATATCGGGAACGGCATTCTTTTCATTTGTACAGATAAGGCTCAGATAAGCCCGTTCTCGAGCGATATATCCTATTTCCTCGCTTGTAGTTTTCCTATTGGGGATTTTTGGGGATTGCGTTCGAAATAATAAGGTCGCCAAAGAACGATATGTTGCCGTTATAGGCGGGCATAAAGAATGCGGGGAATGAAGAGGCCATAGTTTAGAGGCATTATGGATATAAGGGAAAGATTTAAGATTATAAAAAGTAATTCCGATTGCTCCGTTGATTAGCTATTTAAACTTTGTACATAACATTAGCAACTTTGATGAAAAAGTTATAGAATCTCGTATTTCAGTGAAAAGCAAGAAATGAGATTTTACGTACCTACGAATATTAAGTATCCGATAAAATAAAGTGTGACAAGTGAGGATTGCTCTTCAACACGTCGACCATAGTTGATCTTTTGTGTATACCCTTCTATTTTACACGAAAATTCCTATCTCTTTTGAGAACCTCAGAATATTTCCAGGGTTGAGCTTTCGTAAATCTCTAGATGCCACAAAGGCATTTTCGAGATGCCTTCGGTGGGTCAGTGCCTGCCATTCGCAGAGTAGATGCTCTAATACTTCAGCCATAACTTGGTAGACTCTGCATTGTTCGACAGTGGTTTTCCCCATTTTCTTGAATTTGTACCTCCAGGGGCCATGTCCAGTGAGAAGGTCTACGACCAGTTTTATCTAATTTTTCTTGTAGCTTCAGAAGCTTTTCTGTGTAGTTAGGTCTAGATGAGTCTTTTGGCCTGTCTCTGCCCAAGTGCCTTGGCCCAATGTGTCTGCGCTTTTTTCCCAATTTCTGAGTTCATTCATTAGGTGACATCTAGTGACACCAGAGAATGATTCAGGCCCATAAAAGGCAGTCTGTGCACCATTCCGTGCGTGGTGGTTTCGTTGCCTTCCACACTCTCGTGCACTGGTACCCACAATTGGGTGAGACTCTTTCTGTGTGCCAGTTGATCTGCAGCCATCCGACAATCCAACACTAGCCGGGAGTTGATTCTGCTAGATGCTTGACTATCTGATAGGTTATAGATGTTTGCACCTCTTAGGTCTTTTTTGGCGCATTCAGGGATGCATTTAGTACTGATTGAAAGATGGTGGGAGCGTTTACTAAATGTGCAGAGATTCGATAGCTAGGTCCGTAAACTCCGGATCCCACTCCTTCTTTCATATTTGATCCATCTGTGTACCAGACAAGTGATCCCCTTTCTAGTTGCTTTACCGAAACACAATTTTTGCACTCGACGCGCGTTTCGCTAACCATCTAAGCATCATCAGGAGATGATTAAATCTTTAAACATCTCCTGATGATGCTAACATGGTTAGCGAAACGCACGTCGAGTGCAAAAATTCTGTTTCGGTATTGTGGATAAAATTCTGTTTTAGATCAAAATGGAGTTTTGCTTCTATTGTATCGGTTGGTTTGGTCATCGCTTCTATCTGGATGCCTTTCAGAATTTTAAGGTGATCAGTCAGGTTGCCTGACTTCAGTTTTTGTGTCTGAGTGACTCTGTGCGTACTGGTCCAGGCCTACTTTTCTATGCATATGTGCAGCGGAAATGATCAAGTAGGGTTTCCAGAGCTGGGGTGAGGCATGTTTTCATAGCCCCTGTTATACCTGACAATAGCGACTAAATCTAAAGACGAGACGAGGAATAACTGGATTACTTCTTGTAAATACTACCAGAAATAAATTACTTCACTTAAAGTAATGCCTGATATATGGTATTTTATGAACACTTTAAATAAGTAAAAATGAATAAGTTAGTCTAGATTTAGAATGTACTGAAATTAGAATTCACTCACTACACTTATATATGGTATGTATTTTATAAAATAAAGGAATCGTAAGACCATTTAACTAAACCCCTAAGCGAAGATAACATTCTCGATGCAAGATTTAGGTTCAAATTCCTCAAACCCACTTTACACTGAATATTCACTTATATTTAAGCAAGCATATGATTGTGTGACCCCCTTCCCCCTTTCCGAAGGACAACAAAATTAAAGGATATTTTCGAAACAACTGGTTAAATCACTACGACGAGACAAGAATATAAATCGCTGAATTTTACCGTAATTAATGAGAGAAGAAGTATTATACCGCGTACCTTGATAAATATATGATGATATTATTCTTACGGGTTCCTCTAGTTTGGAATTAAACCCATAGTTAAACATATCCTAAATTTTTGACAAAATTATGTATGGAAAATAATTAAAATAGCAAAAATAGTGAATAACATTTTTAATAGCAGAATGTTAGATGAAATTTAATTTAAATTAGCAAACAAATATTCTGTAATTTTCTGACCGTTACAAATGCTAAAAAATAACAAAGGTGTGAAATTTAGAAAAGCAGATATTTAAATACCTCCCTGGTTTAGAAGAGAAAAAAAAATGAAGTAATAACTAACGGCTCCAATATTAAATTTAAATAAAAATTAAAAACAATAATTAATTAATTACGTACGTTTCATTATTGCTACTAGTTGAGAAAGTGTAATTTTCATTGCATTGTCTACTACCACCTGATATACTACTCGTAATTCTTAAACCAGGGAAAGCTTTGAATTAAGACTTCTCGTTGAGTTCAATTGAATTTCTGTACAACCGGCCGTTAGTCTCTCCATTTCTTCTTTTAGGTATTCCTAGAGAGAATAAATGGTACTCTCGACCTAATTAAAAAGGTAGGCAAGTGTCATAATGACTGCCTGAAGTTTTGCTCTGATACAAGATAAATGTCGAAAAAAGAATCAATTTTGGTGAAATTTTTTGGACACGTAACTTCTGGTCTATTGAAATTCGCGAGAATCGTAAAGTGACAAGTATTTTTTTTGCGTATGCATATTTTTGAAAAGGGGGTCCTTTTGGGTCGTTCTGGTGCTAAAAAATGGCGAAGTTTTCGATTTTCGCGGCCGAGACGACAATTAGTTAAATAATACCAAGGAGAAAAACTCTCTGTTACGAAAATGTCGGTAAAATGGAGGTTTCAGAGAAAATATAAAAACACCGACTTCTAGGTCAAAAAATTTAAGGTTTATTTTTCTTCTCGAAAAGTGCATTTTTTTTGAAAAGCCGATTGTTTACGTTTTCGATATTTTCTCTCAATTCTAAAGGCAAATCGTCGGGTAAATCCTCTTCATAACCTATATCCTCAGTTGAGTCTGAAAAGGTGTTTAAATTATCGAAAATATCTGAGTCGTCTTAAGAAATGTCATATTTGGGAGAATCTAAAATGTTATTTTTTAATTTTAACTTTTTTACATTTCCTTTTCCTATTTTTCTCCTTTCTTCAATTTCTATTCTCTCCAGAGTATCAGTCGGAATCATACTTCTACCCCTCTTTCTAGGACTAGCTTTTTGCGTGGTTCAGCTGCTTTAGGATATCCCTTAATTTGCTCTTAGGGTAATAAACGTTTTCTTAATTATTGTGTTGGCAGAAGATTTGAAATCAGAGCTAGCGCTAATAGAGGCACCAATATTAATATTGGTTAATTAATAGCAGGACAGGACGCAGACCTGGAAACTCTGCACCCAATGGAGGAAATTTTTGGAGGGCACAAAGCAACAGAGGAGCATACTAGTTTCCAATCCATCAGTCAAGACTTTAGATGTAAATATTTTCTTTGTTAATATCCAATGTCTATCTAACAAATTGAATGAGCTAAATTTATTCTTAAACAAAAGTACTTTTGATGTTGTTTGCTTGGCTGCGCATTGGTTAACTTTTGAACAATTAGAAAAAGTTAAAATAATTAATTATTCAATGATTACCTCTTTTTGTAGATCCGAGCAGAGACATGGAGGCGTGGTCACTCTGGTTAAAGCTGAAATTTCTAATCTCTGTATCTGCATAGATCTTGGCAAATTTTCCAAAGAGTTTTGTGGAATTGAAATCATGAAACAGACTATTGTTGTCACAGTTTACAGATTCGAATGATTTTTTTGTGCTGTTTGGACTCCTTCTTATTGAGTTAACAGCTAAATATAAAAATATTATTGTGGTCGGTGATTTCAACATCAACTTCTTACATGATACCTCTCTCTCTGTGCAGGAGCTTACCTACTTACTAACCTCTTTCAATGTTGAAATAAAAATTAGCATGCCAACCCGTGTTTTTGGTCGGGCTGTATCATGCATTGATAATGTTTTTTCCAATTTGTCGAGTGATATGTCTCTCGCATCAATATTGGATCCATGTCTGTCAGATCACTATCGGCTGACATTTTTCTTTAGGGTTTCATAATCAGTCCATCGACATGGGCATTCATACAGAAGGTCGATCTCTGAGGCAGGCTTGCTTAGAATGAGTACTGCTCTACAGAGTTTGGATTGGTCTGAGTTTTATGAGTTAGAATCGGCCTCAAAAACGTCTGATTTTCCGATCAATACTTACAACAACCTAGTGTGTGAACACGGTCCCTTGAAAAGGGTGCCCAACTCCCAGCAAATTGCTCCTGTCAACTGGTTTAACCAGGAACTGCATGACATGAGCAATAAGCTACAAGCTCTCAAATCAATAGCCGACTTCTTTGGTAATGAAGAGTCCACGAGAGCCTATCGGCACTTTAGAAAATTATACAAAAAGTGCCTTGAGGAAACCAAAAGAACTGCCTATCAGGGTTTCATCTCTGACTCAACAAACAAAGTAAAAGATAGCTGGAAATTGATCAACTACGAGTCTAACAATGGTTGTAACATCGGTGGTTCAACTTGTATTGATCCTCAGACTTTTAACGACTACTTTGTGACCGTTGCCGAAAGGCTCATTAAAAGGATTCCTGATTCCAGTGTCAATTCGATTGCACTTTCAATGCCCTCATGTGCCAATTCTTTTTTTCTTAGCCCCGTTACTCCTAGTGAGGTTATCGAAGCAATAAATAGTTTAAAACATTCTATGGCTGTTGATGTTTACCAATTAAATAGTGCTATTATAAAACATACAAAGGACATTCTGGCTATTCCAATGACCTTCATTTTCAACCTATGTTTTGAGCAAGGGCTTTTTCCAGAAAATTTCAAAGTTAGCAGGGTTATACCGATCTTCAAAAAGGGCGAGAAGGAGGACCCATCAAACTAACGACCCATATCCATTATACCCATTTTTGGAAAGGTGTTTGAGAAATTGATTAAGACTAGACTGACTAACTACTTAGATCATACTTAGATACCTCCTGCATCCTGGCCAGTTTGGTTTTAGAACTGGTCTATCAACAACCCAAGCAATTATCAGCATGGTTAATAGCATTGTCGTGGGCCTTGAAGGGGGCAAGCATACTGGTCTGACTCTATGCGACCTCAGCAAGGCCTTCGACTGTGTCCACCCAGAGATCCTGCTGAATAAGTTGGAAGCATTTTATGGCTTTAGAGAAGTTGCCCTGGCTTTCTTTAGATCGTACCTTACTAACAGACGTCAATGCACTGGCAACTATGGTGACATACACTTGTCCTGTAAAGTTTGGAGTCCCACAGGGGTCAGTCATCGGACCCATACTATTGACACTTTATATCAATGATCTATGTACGTTTCTGGAGCCGAATCCCTCTTTTTGATTTGCTGACGATACAACATTGCTTTCATCCTCCGAGAGTGTAGAGGAACTGCAGACCAGCATGATTTCTGTTATGTCAAGGGCCAGGATATGGTTTGAGGGAAATAAACTTACCTTAAATGAGGACAAAACCCAGAGGCTGATTCTGTCAAGTAATCCTCAAGTCCGCAGTGGAGAAAGTGTTAAACTGCTGGGTTTGATTGTGGATGATGGGTTGACATGGCATGCCCATATAGATAGCTTATGCAAAAGACTCTCTTCAAGCTTATTTCTTCTGAGACAGCTTAGAGGCTTTATGGATATGGGCGGTCTTTTAAGCGCATACTATGCATTTTTTTATTCACACATCTCATATGGTGTGGTTCTTTGGGGTAATTCTTCTCACTCAATAAGAGTTTTTCGACTCCAGAAGAGAGCCTTGAGGATAATTTTGGGTCTTCACTGTAGGGACCACTGTCGGCCGTTTTTTATGGATTTAGAAATTTTAACCCTTCCGTGTATTTACATCCTTAACTGCCTCGTTGAAACTCATAAAAATAAAGATATATACAAAAAATTTCGATTTTCATTCTTATAACACAAGAGGTGCAGATCAATTACGGCCCCCTTATCTAAAACTGCAAAAGTCAAATAATAATTCACTGCCCCTTAATCTTTACAATAAATTACAATGCTCCACTCGCCAGCTGACTCTGAAAAAATTTAAAGTTCTGATCAGAGATACTCTCTTAAAACACAACTTTTACTCTGTTGATGAGTTTATAACCACGCCTCTCAATATATGACATATGCGCTCAGATCCTGATCAAGACTTGCTCTAGTAAAATTTATTGTAGTGTAGGTACATTTTATTTTATTATTATTGTATCCTTAACCAGCCTATGCCCATGTTATGATATCTTAAATCTATACTTAATAGCATATTTGTCTATATTTATACGGTTCTGTCTGTCTATCATTTTAAATTATGTTGACTTGTGGTTTTTAGGTTTGTATTGTATTGTTTCTATTGTTGTTTTATTTTCTGTTTCTTAGTGATTGAACCTTGTTTTTAACAACTCATATACTTCATTCTTCTTAATTCTATGACTTGTGTAAGACTGTATAGTTATTGACACCAATAACTTATCTATCTATCTAATATCTGTCTCGTTAGAAATATTATCTGCAGCTAGGATGACCGGTGTTTG
>MU186266.1:0-18464 GCA_016904865.1 Pissodes strobi | reverse complement strand
CCAATATTAATATCTGTCTAGTTAAAAATATTATCTGCAGCTAGGATGACCGGTATTTGTTTAACTGAAGGTTCTATTGATGGCTCTTCTGGTCTATCTATTAAAGAATTAAACTCTTCTGTGAATACTTGTTTATTTAAAGGAAATATGCCACTTTTTTCACACCCTTTGATTATATTTCCAGTAGTTAACGCTCTTTGATGGGCGTAAAGAACACAACTAGTAATCTCATAAATCGGAAATATTTTTCCGGGATTAGATTTTATCCATGAGTGGCATAAAATTTTTCTAAACGGAGCAATAGTATATTATATACCGCGGGACTGAAGTAGTACTTTTAATCCCGAAGGTAAAGTTTATTTACCTTCAATTTACCTGAGGGATTAAGACTACTACTTCAGTCGCAAGGTATATACGATATGTTTCGTACTTCCGAAATTGAATCGTATAAAAAAAGCACGTAGAAACCTTTACAGAAACATAATTATTAAAAATAAAGCGATGCGCACCCGAGGGCCGCCGCGTTTTTTTGAGAAGTTACTGCTTGACAAGTTACCGTAGTAACGTTGCGTTGTGACAAGAATAATTTTGAAACATTGTCATTACTAGTGTCAAAAGCTCTGTCAGTATTTGTAATTTAATCCTTGCGGGATTTTCGACAATATTTAGTCCCGGATGGACAAAAAGTAACACTTTAGTCCCTGTCACAAGGTAGTAAAGTTATTATTTCAGTCCCGGAAGTACGAAAAATAAGCAATATCCAGCGGCTGAAACTTGTTACAACGGTGGGGTGGTAACGTAACTATGGTAGCAATATTAAGATCTTCAATGCTTATATAACTTGCATGATTATCCATAATCAGGACTGTTAGGATTTACTTTGCAACTTGCTGTCAAGCACAAACTGTGCTTGATAAAGTGCTTCTTGACCTGAGGAAAAAGTTTGACACACAACCAGCCACTCGGAGAAGCCGGGCCCAAGGTGCCAGGGATTAGCATTCGTTAACATGTAATCACGAAATTTTACTCGCCCGAAGACCATTGCTGGAGGAATCGTATTTGAAGAAGCACTAACGATACAAGTGGTGGTAACTAAAATTCTCCTTTCGACAGATGCTCCTTGAGACACATTTTTAGTACCCTTTACGGCTATGACTTTAACAAACTTGGTTGGGACTGTTTCGTCATGGTTAAATATTTTGGAACTTATATAAGCTTTAGGTCAAAGATCATTGAAGATTTCCAAAAAATAAGTCAACATTTGACCTGGTAAATGAAGTCATTCTTGTCAAAGAACAGTTTTCAGATTGTCTTATGCTAAAGGTGCCATTTCGCATTATGAAGGATTGAATCCAATCGAGCCCGGCTTCCTTATTTTCATGCCAGCTTAGTGGAACAGTAATATCATTTAGCACCGCCATTTCATATGTCAACTCTCTAGTGTTGCGAGTAGTTTTGCCATAACACATGTGAAAATGTTTTTAAATGTTCTGCAAGAGGACCCTCTTATTCTACTCGGCGCTTGTTTTTACAAGCCGGGTAGTAGGTATAATACACAGCTTCTAGACCAGCTACCGCTCTTTCGCACTTTATCCCCCCACCTAACTTTAAACCGTTATCCCCCTACCTGTGACTGTTTTGCTGTTTTTGCTGTCTGTTTTGCTGTTTTGCTGTTTTTGCTATCTGTTCTGCTGTTTTACAAAAACAGCAAAGCAGGCAGCAAAATAGACAGCAAAATACACAGCAAAAATAGCAAGACAGCAAAACAGACAGTCACAGGTAGGGGGATAATGGTGTGAAGTTAGATAGGGGATAAGTAGCGAAAGAGCGGGAGCTGGTCTAGATACTGTGCATTATACCCACTCCGAGTTTTGATATCTTTTATGCAAGTAACTTCTTGATTTTCGTTTTGTCTCTGTTTCTCGACATACCTAGAAACAAATACTAGCTATAAAATAGAAATACTTCTAACATCAACTAGATAACCCCACATGACCAAAATGCATTTTAAAAAAAAATTATAAAACACATACTGACTTTCGGTCGTCTTGTAGAGCTGTTTACATTGCTTTCGCAGAAAATGGTTCTGTTTTTCTTTAGCGATTTCGCATTGCAATGACCAATCTAGATTAGCTGACTAAAAGGAAAATAATTATTAAAAACTGTATAGAAATGTCATAATGCAAATTACAGCAATACAATGATTATTATAGTAGAAAATAGTCACCATTATACCTATTAATAATACGATGCGTAAGCTTGAAACATATCAACGGGGTAGATTGAAACGTTTCAACCTACCACACCCACGTTTTTTTCTCCACAAAATTAAATCAAACCTCTTATAGATATTTTAAAATCACCAACAAAATTTTATAGCCAATATAACAGGTAATCATACCGGACGCCTCCCCATGTGGCGGATAGGGGAACGCCTCCCAGATATAGGTGGTACCGAGGAAATAAAATATTCGGGGCGGACCAAAACTAGCAAACCAGCAGCGTCTGATCCAGAGTGGGCGGCTGCAAACAGCGTCTGTCCCAGAATGGGCGGCTGAATCAAAACTCACCAACCCGCCTAGCCAACGCGTGGTGTGTTATGGCTAAAAACACCCTATGAAGATGCCAGTTATAAAATTTCAAATACCGCAGGCGAGTAGGAAAACACTTCCAGAATCTCGCACCGATAAGAAGTCCCAAGGATTCTAGGGGGACAAAACATTGGCAAATACTAAATGTAGCAACATTGGATTGGATTGTGCGAGGTGAGAAGATGAGGCGAAAATATATTCCACAAGACGATATGGACAACCTGAATAATGCGGTAATTGCAGCCGTACAAGAGAGTCAAAACAAGCACTGTCCAAAAGTCAGGAAAGACGAAAAATCAGTCAGGCCACCAGACAACTGATGCAAGAAAGACGTAATGAGAGAAGCCAGAAATCGGTCACCAAAGCAGAAATGAAAGAAATGAGCAAGTGTCCAAAGCTATAAGAAGGAATATCAGAACTTACAACAGAAACGAAATTGAACAAAAAAAGCATGGAAGTACTGCGTAGAAGTCTAGGAAGCGGAATAATAGAAATAACGGAAGAAAGAAACAAAAACGGAAATAATAATATAACAACAAACAGGGAAGAAATACTGAAAGTCGAAGGGGACTTCTATCGGGCGCTTTACAGAAGTCACAGGGAGAAAAATGTAAATTACCAGATATATCTTTAGAAGAAATCGATTTTGCCTTGAGCCAAAAACAACAAAGCACCTGGAGAGGACTGCCTGGTTGCAGATGCAATTAAGATTGGAGGTCCTTGTTTGCTCAAGAAGACAAAAACTCTATTTAACCTCTGTTTAAACAACAGCACAATACCGGAGAAATGGTACAACGCTACTGCTATAATACTACACCAAAAAGGGGATATAACTGAGCTGAAGAACTACACACCAATCAGTCTGCTAAATCACCTATATTAGCTCTTCACCAAAATAATAACCACTAGACTAGATAACAAACTAGACTTCTACCAGCCAATGGAGCAGGCGGGCTTCCGTGTTTGGAACAAATGATCATATGCAAGCTTTAAAAGTACTGATTGAGAAGTCCATAGAGTACAATAGACCGCTAGCTCTGGCCTTTGTAGACTTCCATAAAGCCTTCGATACGGTTGAGCCACACGCCGTTTTGGAAACACTACAAGAATGCGGCGTCGATTATCGGTATACAAGGTTAATCTAAAACATCTACAAAAACACGACCATGGCAGTGAAGCTATTCGAGAGTACCGAACGTATCCCAATAGGCAGAGGAGTAAGGCAGGGAGACACTATGTCTCCAAAACTATTCACTGCAGTCCTGGAATATGCAAGAAGCTCAGCTGTGAGGGAAAAGGCATAAATATAGAAGGTTAGAGACTAACGAACCATACTGGCGGCCGATAATCTGAGGGACGTCGGGACGATGCTACGGGAACTCCAGCAGGTGTGCGCTAAGGTAGGCCTAAATATCAATATCTCTAAAACAAAATTTATGACAAACTTAGTCCCCAGTGGAAATATTATAGTGGGGGGCAAAGAGATAGAATTGGTAGAAAAGTATACATATCTTGGCCATGAAATCCGAATCTCCAGAGACAACCAAACATGCGTGGGCAGCGTTTGGAAAACTCGGAGACGTGTTTAAGGGCGATCTACCAATATGCTTGAAGAGGAAAGTCTTCAATCAGTGCGTGTTGCCTGTAATGACTTATGGAGCCGAGCCACTAACCTTGACCACCACATCTGTCAACAGACTCAGAACAGCACAGCGTAAAATGGAGAGATCAATGCTAGGCGTGTCGCTGAGAGATAATGTCAGAAACGAAGAAATACGCCGAAGAACGGGCGTCACAGACGTTATTGCACGTATCGCCAGGCTCAATTGGAACTGGGCTGGACACTTGGTCCGAATGACAGACGGAAGGTGGATGAAGAGGATGCTGGATGGGAGACCTCGAGCTGACAAATGAAGCGGGGGAAGACTTCCAACGCGCTGGACAGATGAAATAAAGAGAATCACGACCAACTGGATCCAGACGGTTCAAGACAGAAAGGAGTGGGCAGAGAGGCTAGATGATGATATCGTAATGGATCCATATGCATCAAACAACATTTTATTCTTTACAAATGAAAAAACTAAAGTGCTAAAAATTAACTTTTCTTATCTTAAAGCACAAAAATGCGCACTGCTCGGCAACCACTTTCGAACTGATGATGGGATCAACGTTGCTATGGGCGTCCGACTAAAGCGATTTGAAACGGTTATGGCAACATGCACGTGATTTTATTCTAGATGTGCGTGACATTTGACTTGTTTCAACCTGTCCCATGATTCATCCTGCCCCACTTTCCCATATTATACACCCAATTACTAAGGTGCGCATATTCTCTCGATTGAGATATATTTTTGAATTATTTATAGGTATTTGGTCACTGTTTTATAAATATAGTTTTCCTACGAGTTTTGTTGTGTTTCATTTATAGTTAGTTTATATTAAGTACATTCAAAGTTCAAACTGCACTACTTGAACTACTCGACAGATTCTACTTTGAAAACTATCTTTCCCAGAACTTTATCATAGATTCGACTTTTACTACTGTGCATAGGCAACCCCTGAGATTCATGACCATGTGAATGCAAAACTCAAGTTTAGGTAAGGAAAAAATTATAGGATAGAACCACAAGCGTTCATGTGTACCTACTGCAGGGAGCTGGTTTTAGGTGAGACGCAAAGTCTGCCGAACTGATGGTTCGCTAGCGTATTTATATAATAAAAAGTGCTGATCGTTGCACGTTTAAGGTTTATAATCGCTCGCGTTGTTATAATTTGTATTTAATGTTTACATAATATTTTCCAAGTTCAATTTCAAACTTATGCATTTAAGTAGTTCACAATAGCCAATGTATGGTTGACTATATTTATGCATTAAATGTGCATTTTGCCTTGAATATTATAAAATAAGTCTGTATATATTTAATTAATAATGCATTTTTCTTAATTTTTTGATTATTTCTAAACTACTATTTATTTCTAGATTAGTCCGGCTCCTTCTCGCTGGATCCAGATTGGCGGTTCGTATCTTTCCCGGAGCGAGCCTCGGCTGTGTTCGGGTCTCGTCGGCTCGGTAAGTCGGGACAGTGGCGGGGACTCGGCAGGCAACGTGGCGGCGACGTAGGGCGGCGCCACTGACGCCGACGGCTACGGGATGCACGCCAATGTGCAACTCGACAGGTAAATCTATATATTACAAATTAATAGTTGAATATTGCATTTGTTCATGTCATGTTAAATAGTTTGGGGAAAGTTAAGAACGCTCTTCTTTGGTCAAAATAACGCTCTTCAAACTTATCCAACCAAGTAAAAAATAATATAACTTATTATCGAACTGATTAATTTTTTTCAGAAACTCGTGGCGGCTGCCTCCGGACGAGACTCTGCAGGTCGCCGATCCCAAGGCCAAGAAGGCCGAGGTAGGTGACGAGGAGGTCAGTACTCCCACCCCCAGAGGCTCCACCACTGCACCATGAGTTCCAGTTTAAAGCGTGACAATTTTTTCCTTTCGTAGTTCAGAATTTTATTGAAGCTGATCTCAAACAGGTGTTGAGCTACCAAATTTTTATTGGCTTATTAGGTGGACTTTAAATTTTTTTAATGAGTTTTGGCAACATTGGCCAAGTTCAAGGCACTCTAGTGTAACAGTAGTTTTTCAAAAAGCAACGTTGGCATCTCTGTCTATCGAACCACTATATTAGTTGTCCTAATTAGCTACTAATGAAAACAGGTTTCAGACAAAGACAAATCAATGGGTCTCCTGGCAAAGCTCCAAAACTTTTCCTATAGAGAATCACATTCCATATTGATTTTAACAGATTTTTCTGAAGCTTAGTTTCGCTAAGTAGCCTAAACGTTAATGGCAGAAGCCGAATTCATTTTCCAGAAACGTCTAGTTTCCTAAAAGGGTATATATTGCATTAATGCGGCTCCTCTTACCGTAAAGAGGAAACGGTATTACCACTTGCTTAAAAAAAATAACTGAAAATACCGTATTCCCGAATCAAAATCGATATTAGAAGTATTTTTGAAGGAGCCAGTGTTTTATTTTTGGCTTCGGGCTTGCAAGGGCGCAAAACATTGGGGTATTAAGAAATTAATTTAATAATTAATTATTAAATATTTTTCCCTTGTTTTTGGCATGGCAAAATTAATGAACGAGGGTATTTTCAATATTCAATGGCTAATGTAATGAAAGAACAGTGCGTTAAACCTAGCGATAAAATTTACTGCGTTGCGTTCAGGCCAGGACTTTAATGTTAATGCTGAAATCATTTGAGGATTTGATCTAAAACTAGATTCAACGAATGCTATAAAAAATAACATTATTTGCAGAATACCTTGCATAATATTCCAAATATAAATGTAATTATGCAAGAAAGTTTTGACGAAACGATCTTAAATTTAAGATGTTTACATTTTTCTAACTATAACTTCGTTTCTTATTTTTTGTGTTAGTTTTTTTATTTTTTTATAAATATCTAACTCTTGTAATTTTTTTAAGCTATTGAAACGCCTGTTTGAGATCCAGAAAGTAATTTTTAGACCTTTTGTTATTAAATTGATTTGACGATGCATCCGGAATGGACTAGTGGTATGTTCAGGAATGAGTACTGACTAAGAATTTTGGTATATTTTTAGTATTATTAGATTTAGAGTAGTACACAAAGTTTCACAAAATATAGGGCGCAAAGTAAATCGGGAAAATAGAAGAAATTTGATTAGAAACATATATATACAAGATCCAAATTTTGTTTATTTGGTGATTGATATAAGTATACAGAGTTATTCACGGTGAAGCGCCTATTAGACAATACCAGGGCCGAGACCCCGGTGCATTTGGTACTATTGGTACTACACAAAATTGATTGTGGTTCTTTTAGTGTCGGCACTTTGAGTTACTTTGGTTACTCGATCAACTGGACACATTAAGTAATTTCAACAAGTTGATCGAGCAATCAAATTGATTCAAAATATTCGAACTCATTGAACATAATATGTTGACGTTATAGACCAGGGTCGACAATTTTGAAAATGGTAAAAAGCGAAAAAAAATTATAGTAGGATGAAACCCATTGGAAAAGGTAGAGAATATAACAAAAATTAAAGGAAAAATAATTTATGGGAGATCTGAGGTCGGGAAGGGGAAGGGGGTGAATTTTTAAGGGTAAAAAACGGTTTATCTCGATTTCCGGCAAAACTACAAATCCTATGAAAAAAAGTTAAATGGCAAAGTTGTAGGTAATAAATAGATCTGCAACTTTTGTTTTCACACCTTTTTCACATAACCTCAAAATTTATGTGAAAAATTCAAATAACCGAGTTTTTGGTTTTTTATTTTTATCTTTTGCAAAAAAATTAATTTTTTCACGAAATTTGGTGAAAACTTACATTTTTATGTCCCAAACACACAGTAATTTTTTTGATTTAAAATAGTAATTTTTTCACCTTATTTTGACTTAATATCGAAAAAGCACCATAATTTTCAATCGAAAATTCTCACGTCAAAATATCTGCTTTTTTAAAAAAGTCGGTGGGCTTTTTGTTCGTTCAAATCTCTACTTTCTGATGGTATAAAAAAAATACATTACTACCGTAAATGTTCTCAGAAAATGCAAATAAACGAAAAAAACTCGAAGCCGAAATTTTTTTTTGAAACTATGTACAATTTTGAGCTATTTATTAAAATTTACACTTTAATTACTCGAAAAACGTAAGATTTCATGTTACATTGACAAACAAAAAAATTGCTTATTGTGACAACAGTACTAGCAGCTAATTCAACTAAAAGAGGAAAACGTAGTCGTAGAAAAACCTCAGACAATATTCCAGAGTTCAATTATCAGAACCATACAAAAATACCATTTTTGCAAGAAAATTTTATCTAACGAGAAAAACAAGGACAAAATAATAAAAACGTTAATAAAAAGATTAAAGTCACAAGGATTTTCCTGTAAACAAGCAGAAGAAGATGCTGATGCTGACATAATTAAGACCTCGATAGAAATTGCTAGAGATACTAATAAAACTATCATTTGTCAAATTTGGCCAATATTTTTTATAAAAAAGATGCAAACAAAGAAGATATCAAAAGAAAATTACAGTTAATCAAATCTATTGGTTGGGGCTGGAAACAACATCAACGGGGCATTATGCCCAAATTTACAGAAAAGGAATTAATTCCGGAAATATTGCTCAAAACTATTTGCTGCAGCTGTGAGACTGGATGTAACAGTTTAAAATGTGGCTGCCGAAAACATGGTTTAAAATGCACAAATGTATTGTCAAATTGTCATGGTTCTGAAACATGCTCCAATGTGGAAGAAAAACCTACGAGGAAGTTGATGATTCAGATGAAATTGTGGATGAAGAACTAATGCAGACCAGAAATAATATTGGAGACGACGACGGTGATGGTCTTGAAGATTTCGAAGATCCAATAGAATCTGGAAGGTTTGTCGAATCTAACGATGAAGAAATGCCATCAAAGAGACAAAAACTAATGGAGAAGTGATTAGAATGCAAGATAAGGTATTTATAAATAAGAAGATTATTGTATTTAAAAAAATTATAATGAATAACGTAATCAGTATAAAGTATCTAAATTCAATAGTACGATTTACATGTATATTTATATATTATGAGATTTTCTATGACATAAATGTAATTAGAATTTAATAAATGAACTTTATTACTGGAAAAAATTGCAGCAGTCACATTTTTTAGATGAAATCCCCTATAAATCCTATTTTTAATATTTAGAACTATTTTCGTATGTTTTTTTGCAATCTTCATGTTTTATTGATTTGTAGTTTTTTTGTTTATCAATGTAACATGAAGCCTTACGTTTTTCGAGTAATTAAAGTGTAAATTTTAATAAATAGCTCAAAATTGTACATAGTGATTCCAAAAAAAAATTTTCGGATTCGAGTTTTTTTCGTTTATTTGCATTTTCTGAGAACATTTACCGTAGTAATGTATATATTTTTTATACCATCAGAAAGTAGAGATTTCAACGAACAAAAAGTCCACCGACTGTTTTAAAAAAGCAGATATTTTGACATGAGAATTTTCGATTGAAAATTAGGGTGCTTTTTCGATATTAAGTCAAAATAAGGTGAAAAAATTAAAATTTTAAATAAAAAAAAATACTGTGTATTTGGAACATAAAAAGGTAAGTTTTCACCAAATTTTGTGAAAAAATAATTTTTTTTGCAAAAGATACAAATAAAAAACAAAAAACTGTTTGAAATTTTCACATAAATTTTGAGGTTATGTGAAAAAAGTGTAAAAACAAAAGTTGTAGATCTTTTTATTACCTACAACTTTGTCATTTAACTTTTTTTCATAGGACTTGTAGTTTTGCCGGAAATCGAGATAAACCGTTTTTTACCCTTAAAAACTCACTCCCTTCCCCTTCCCGACCTCAGATCGCCCGTAAATTATTTTTCCTTTCATTTTTGTTACGTTCTCTTCCTTTTCCCATGGGTTTTATCCTACTATAATTTTTTTTGGTCTCAAAAATTATGGACCCTGGTCTATTACTGTCATTTTCAATTATAACAAAAGTTAAGCTCAGCTTCATTATTTAGGTATATGATAATCTAAAGGTTTGAGAATATTTTTCAATATTTACCATTACGTGCGATATAAATTTTTGAAATCTCCCGTATTAAAATATATAATATTTGTTAACAAATAAATACATACATTTTATATCCCCTGTAATCATAACTTTTGCAAATATCTTGACGTTGCATTCGTTTCCAGTTTTATGATTATGAAATCTATACTTTAGAATTTTTATGATCTTTGTTAAATAATAAATACATAAGTTTTATATCCCCTGCAACCATCTAAACAAATATTGTTAACCGGTTCTTGGGATACAAATTATTACTTTAATTTTTTAGATAAATCTATATTAAGCAGAAAGTCTCATAATATTTGCAAAATATCTGGACGTTTTATGCATCTTCAGTTTTATGATTATGATATATATTCGTGTGAGTATATTTTAGAAGATCTCCCCATATTAATTTATATGACCTTTGTTAAGTAATAAATATCTAAATTTTACATATCCTGTAATCATCTAATTAAAACTTGATATCCGGTTATTGAGATACAAATTATTCCATTAATTTTATTCGGGAGTCGGGAGTCCATCCCAGAGCGAGGCAGTCCTCCCCCGCAACAGGGACGTCCTAGCTGTTCGCAACTGAGTCCTACGTTGATGAGCAGTTTGTGTTTGACTGGTGTTTCTGTTTGGCACAACTCTGGATGGAATCATAAGTGCCAGCTCGTTCGGACACCTTCCGTAGTAGTATCGATAGTAAAGAGATAGGTCCGCCACTTTTCTTCGATGCTCAAGGATATCAAGGTCATTAGTCAACTCTGGATCATACACAAAACGGACTGCTCTCCTCTGTATGAAGTCCAATATCTTGAGCAAGTGTTTGGGTGTCGAGCTCCACACATGGGAACAGTATTCCAGAGACGGTCTTATTTGGGCCCTATAGAGCATTAAGAGCTGATGAGGTGTATACAGTTTTTTTGCTCTATAGAATGATCCTAGCTTTTCTGCTGCTGCCTTGGCGATTTTGGTGACGTGCTTACGCCAAGACATGTTGTATTCTACGTTGATGCCCAGCAAGCTTATGGATGAGACCAGAGTCAGTATTTGTCCCGTCATTGATAAGGCAAGTCCTGCGGTGTTTGCTTTTTCTGTAAGAAGACATCTGCTTGAGTCTTTCCTGCGTTAAAATTATTTTCCTCACCTCATTCCACGATAGCGTTCATATCCTCATTGATGGCAGCAATCTGATTTTTCTCGCTCGCATTGTGAACAAGCAGCGATCATTGGAGTCCGCGACATAAAATGCGGATATAGAGTGCTGTCGTCTGCAAAGTTGTAAATAGAATCGTTTGTCCTATCTAAGAGATCCTTGATATAGAGCAGGAACAGTGTGGGAGATAATATACATCCTTGAGGAACTCCGGCATTGATTTTTAATTCCTCCGAGAGATGCCCATCAATACCAACTCGGATGCTTCGATGCCTTAAGAAATTGGAAAGCCATACAAGCAGTGCTGGTGGTAGTCCGTATGCTGCCAATTTGCTTAACAATCCATCATGCCACACTATCGAATGCTTTGGATATATCGAGAGCCACGGCACGAGATTCGCCGCAGCTCTCGATGGCTTTGGTCCACAGGTAGCTCACGTAAGTCAGAAGACCTCCCGTTGGCGTATTTAGGAAGCCTCCGTGTTACAGAACCTCAGCTAAATAACGCCGACTGATTCGATAGACAATGTTGTTTACGTTTTTTCACTTCAGGCATTATGTGTATTCATGAAATCGCCTCCGCTTGCTGCGGGACGCAACCAACAAACTAACCCAAGGCATACCAAAAAAAGGTAACTAGTCCAAAAAAAATAAATACAAAGTCTTATAAGGGTCGAGCGTCGAACCCATTACTTTGCGTTCTAAACACGCGAGTTTTCCCATCTGAGCCAGGCGTTCACATTCCAGCAGGCTCATACAAGTGCATGAAGTGAAAAAAACTTAAACAACGTTGAAGGGCGGGGTTGGAGTTAGCCAGTCAGGCGGCGTTATTTAGCTCGAGTTCTGTAACGCCAAGGCTTCCTAAATACGCTTCCCGTTGATCTGTGCTTGCGGAAACCATACTGGTGATTGCTTATGATGCCTGCCGATTCGACATATTTTGAGCAGTTTCTCCATGACTTTGGAAATGATGGGAACTAAGGCAATTGGACGGTAGTTATTTGGAATAGTTTTTATACCTATCTTCGGGATTGGTTGCACTTGAGCGAATTTCCAGCTAGAAGGGAACCATGCTGTTCTGTATGATAGGGTGTTAGAGCCTGCATAGTAGAGCTGTTAATTCAGCAGCACATTTCTTAAGCACTATTGCTGGAACGCCATCCTGTCCTGTGGTCTTGTTAGTGTCTAGGTTTTTGAGTATTCGTTTCACTTCACGTTGGCGAAATACCAGACCTGGCATTGAGGAATTCACTCTCGGGATAGTTGGGAAAGACTTTCCTTGATAATCTAAGGTAGAATTTGATGCTGGTATTTCAGCAAGAATGTTTGCTTTTTTATGGGCCGTTTCCGCTATTGAGCCATCATCTTTGGTCAGTGGTGGGATTGACGTCTTTGAGAACCCTGGTTGACAGCTTTGGCAACTGACCAAAAGGAACTTGATGCGTTAGGACAGTTGAGAAGCTTGTTCTTGATCTGCTCGTTATATCCATCATTGCTCTCGCCAATGGTCCGCTTACACTGCTTTCTAGTCGTGATGAATAAATTTCGATTTTCGGCTGCCAGATCTTGGCGCCATTTGCGGTAGGCGGCATTTTTAGCATTGAATGCTCTTGAGCAGTTTTTCCCGAACCATGGTTTACTGTTTGAGATACGTTTCATAGAAGAGGGGATGAAAATGAAAGCTTCCATACCTGCTAAGATAACTTGAGTTATCTCATCAGCAGATTCAGGGGTGTTTTGATTCTTAAATCAGACATCCTTCCAAGGAAAAGAAATATAAAACTCGCGAAGATCACGCCACTTTGCAGATTTGTAGTGCCAAACAAATCATTGGGCTCCCGTATTTTGATAGCAAGTTCACAGGTTGTGAAGATAAGATTATGGTGTGATAAGCCCAACGGAGGTTGGACGTTGGACAGTTACGATGTAGAGGTCAGGATTAGTTGTTAAGAATAGGTCCATGAGGCTAGCAAAATCTTTTTGACGGCCAGGGATCCTGGTAGGTTCGTCAACCAGCTGAGTAAGTCCGTGACTTATAGCAAAAGACTCGGCTTCTAGTCCATCATCGTCATTTATGTTAGAGTGTATCAACCAGTCGATGTTATGTACGTTAAAGTATCCTACTATGACAATTTCTGCCGTTGGATAGTTGATCTGCAGAAAATCGATTTGATTGCCAAGATTTGAGAAAAGCCGTTTATATTGGTATTCACTAGGTGGTCTATACAGGCAACAAATGAATTTGGTTGCTCGATCTGTGCTTAATTTGAACCACATGACATCGAAGTCCTTATGTTCGTATGTTTCTTCTCGTTGGCATCATAAATCGTTTCGTATAAAAACAGCTAATCCAGAGTTAGGTCGAAATCGGGACTAAAGGTCATATCCGGATATATTCAAGTGAATATGTGTAGTGCTGGATTTCAGTTTTGTTTTTGATAGAGCTAAAATATGTGGCTTATTTTGATGTTAGGTGTTGGTGGACCGAGTTAATATTTGTGTTGATGCCTCTTATGTTGCAGAAGTCCAGTCGCAGTCTATTTTCTATCCTGGAGACCTTCAGGCCTGATGGTTCCCCCACGTCAGCCTCCACCCAGAGATCCCTATTTTTTCTTTTCTTATTATAAAGCGAAATCTAAGTATTTACAATACAAGAATATTTTAGAAAACCGTGATTTTCTGAATATGATCATATCAAACATTTAATATTTCCAGGACGAAGTTTCCTAAAAACTAAATTCTTCGCTATATAACGAATATTGAAAGTACCACGTAAGGGATGCTTTAAAAACAAAGCTTTCTGAGATAAGATCTTCATTCATGCCTATTGAATATTGAAAGTTTTTTTAATACAAGAAGGGTTTAAAATTATTCAGTATTTATGAGATATGATCTTCTTTATTACATAACTAAAACAAAATTTTCTTTAGGTACTACATAACGAATATTGAATATTTTAATACGGAAAAATTATAAAAATGTATTTCCGTAATGGTCTTCTTTATTACAAATCAAACATTATGCGTTATAAACACAGAGATTTTAAAAATCGTGATTTTCTCAATATGATTCTCTCCGATAACAAATATTCAATATTTTCAGGACAAAGGTTTAAATTATATTTTTCTCTATATAACGAATATTGAATATTCCTCGTAAGAGGTTTTAAAAATTGTACTTTCGAGAAAATATCTTCCTTGTTATCCATGGAATATTGAAAGTTTTTTTGAAATTAGAAGGTAACGAAATTATTCAGTAACTCCTTATTGTATAACGATATTGAATATACTTAATACGGAGGTTTTAATTCTTTTGAATATAGCTCGATTTTCTTACTTTAAAAAGATTTTAGGTTTTAATACGAGGGGATTGTAACAATTTATATTTCTCGCAATTGCGCTCCTTAATATACTGAAAATACTGAATATTTCTTATAAAACATTTTCCTCCAGATCAGCCGTGCCGCCATGTTTACGTAAATTTAGTTTTTTATTATTTATTTTTATTGATGGTTAATTTGAACCGCTACTGCGCTGATTATCGGTATCTCAACTCTCTTTGTCTTTGCCTATATAATTTTCTTCGAAGCAAGATACATCTTAATGCTTTACCTTTAGCTTCGTTTAAACTTTAACTTCAACTATAGATGCAATACTAGAGTTTTGTAGTTTAAAATCAAATTCGGCTACTCTATTTAGAAACGTGAAATATAATTGATAGATATAGGTGTGGAGGAGGCGTCATCGCCTTTATGTCACTGCGACCTGCAAGATCTATTGCAACCCTCCTTGTACTTAGAATATTGTGTGCAACCATGTCTTCTTGATCAGACTCCAAAGCCTCGACAGTGGCTCCATGGTATAGTTTAACGCTTCTGGATGGGTTGTTCCCGCAGTTTTGAAGCGCAACCTCGAAAATCCTTCACAGTGGCATAAAATGTGGTTTGCCCACGCCTCCCCTTCCTGGCAGAATCTACAGGATTTCATCCGCCAGGTCTATCAGACTCATGTGTCTCTTTAGTCGGCAGTGTCCTGTTAGTAGCCCCACTATGATTCTTATTGACTTCCGATTATAACTTAACAAGTCTGCTGTCAATTTTGCCGAAGGTTTGCTGATGAAATCTTTGGCATGTCTATGACCCGGTAGATTAAACCACCACCCCTGAGACGCTTCTTCTATCCTTTTTTGATTGATGGATGTCTTGGCTATGGGCCTTGCGACTCCGCAAAATGGTTCTGGTACTGTTAGTGGCTGGGACGAGCCCTCTCGGTCTAATTCGTCTGCCATCTCGTTGCCTCATGGCCTTCGTGCCCTGGCACTTTTCTATTAAGCCCTCCCATTACGTTCAACAGATTTATACACTCCAATACTAACTTTGATGTTACTATAATGGAAGATACTGCTTTGATTGCTGCTTAGCTATCGGAGTAGATAACGACTGTCTTCTTGCTCACCTTCCTCCAGATCATTTCCTCTATACAGAGGATGATAGCTGTAATTTCCGTCTGAAATACTGTGGTGAGTGTGCCCATAGGTATCGAGATGTTGGTGTCTGTCCTTGGTTCGTAGATTCCGGCTTCTATTCTTTGGTCGGTTTTCAAGTCGTCTGTGTAACAGACTATGTCTGCCCTTATGGGCGGGGCTTTTATCCATAGATCTATTGGTGGTATTTGTGTTGAAAATGTCTTTTCAAAGATATACTGCGGAGTGGAGCGGTCCGAGGGCATGCCTTGGATTTTATCCTCTTTAATCTCGCGGTATAGTTTGTTGTTTTCGATGCCGTGTCCTCTTATTAGTGGTGTTTGGCCTTGTGTTAGTCTGTAACAGACCGATTTGGCTTCGCATTCTATGAGAACATGGAGTGGGGTTAGATTTAATAATACCTCCATCGCTGCTGTTGGCGGTGTGCTCATGGCTCCGGTAACACAGAGGCAAGCTAGTCTCTGTCCCCATTTAGGCTTCTCATCGCCTCTACCTGTCTGGTTTTCGTGCACCATGCGATTGCTCCATATGATCATGGGTCTAACCAGCCTTGTGAATAACCATAGATTAATTTTCGGGTTCAATGCCCAGTTTTTTCCACAAATTCTTCTACATATACCTAGAACCATTGTGGCTTTTAGTGCCACTTTTTGGATGTGCGTGTTCCATTTAAGTTTTTGGTCAAAGATGACTCCCAGCCATTTGGCCTCTTTGGAGAAGGGTATAGCTTCTCCAGCTAGCCTCATTTGCTTTAGGCGTGTTAAATCTCTCCTTTTGGCGAATGCCACCACTGTTATTTTATGTGGATTAACTGACGTTTGTTTTTCTCTGCACCAGGAGTCTACGATGCCAAGGGCTCTTAGGCTTCTCTTTGATATGGTGCTCGTGAACTTTCCTCGCACCACAATCGTCAAGTCATCTGTGTAGCCCAGGCAGTGAAAGCCTTCCGCCCGAAGTTTTTGGAGACCATCCACTAGAATGGCCCACAGTAGTGGGGATCATACTCCTCCTTGCGGACATCCTCTCCCGACTGCTGTTTTATGTGTTGCCTCGCCATAGGTGGGTGGATACGATAGTCCTATTTTTAATGATGGCCTCGGACCATTGACGGATGGTTCTTGGTACTTGTCTTCCTTCAAGAGCTCTTCCGATAGAGTCTGGTAAGCGCGTGGTTGAAGGCGCCTTCTACAGTGTGGACATGTAACATGGAATAAAATCTGTAGTATTAGTAGTCTGGTTACATTGTCGAAAAATCGCCCGGACACGGCAACTATTATTTTTTCTTGCGCATTTCATGGACTCAAGTATGTTTATACAGGGTGAACCACAAACTAGTTATCATGGGCAACTTTGTTTTTTTTAAATAGTAACCCCATATTTTTCTTTTATATTCTTAAAGTACGACTAAAGAAACATCATTCTCCCGAGTTTCACTACCCTATCTCTAACAGTTTCTTATACAGAGCGAATAAAATATTTGTCAGAATTAAAAAATATGTTTATTAAAATTTGATACAATTAGTTTAACAGGTGTTGAAAATGATGTCCATTGACTTGCTGGCAGCAACCTAATCGTGAATAAAACTCATTTTGTACATTCCGGATAATTTCTGGTGTAATAACACTACACTGATGTCTTATTCGCTCTTTCAAAACTTCGATATTTTCGGGTTTTGTCTTATACACCATACTTTTCAAGTAACCCCACAAGAAAGTGGGGAAAGATCTGGAGATCGCGCAGGCCATTCTATTGGACCCCTTCTCCCAATCCACCGGTTTGGAAATATTTGATTGAGATAATCACGAACAGGCCTGGCATAATGGGGAGGTGCTCCATCCTGCTGGAATTAGGCATGGAAGCAGGATCCAATGCATTGGGAAATAAAATTGCTAAATTTGGAACAAGTTCTTGCCGTAGAAATGTCAAAGATCGCTCTCCAGTTAAGTTATTCTCAAAAAATATTGGCCCAATCACTCGATTCCTAATAATTCCAGCCCAAACATTAATCTTTTGGGGCCACTGAGTATGCACTTCCCGCATCCAATGGGGATTCCGATCTGCCCAATAGCGGCAATTTTGTCTGTTAACGTGGCCACTTAACATAAATGTTGCTTCATCAGAAAATAATATATTTTCTATGTTCACTACATGTGTATCAAGTAAATTCATTATTTCCTCACAAAACTGCAGTCTTCTATCTGGATTATCTTCCGCTAATTCCTGTACCATCCGCATTTTGTAAGGGTGATACTTGGGTGTTTATTACAGAGGTCTTGCTTATGTCATTTTCTGCGGCTAGCCGTCTTGTAGCAATGAACGGATCTTCTTGAATTGTTAACAATACATTTAGTTTAGGATTATCGTCCAGCGCAGATTGCCTCTTAGTGGGTGTTAATCTTACATGTTCATTTTCTCTAAACTGACGATCAATTTTGCTAACTGTACCTTGACTTATCGGGGGTAACTCTCGATATTTTTCTCTAAATAACCTAACTACTTCTTGTTGAGTCCTAGATCTATTTCCATAGCCCAACATCATCAGTATTTCAATACGATGAGTTTCGCTTAAATGACGCATTTTACATTTGATATGGTAAACTTATT
>MU186265.1:39334-93901 GCA_016904865.1 Pissodes strobi | reverse complement strand
TTTAAAGTTTTCCAATTTTTTCCCATTTTTCAAAACTTTTTTGATTTTTGTCATAGATCATTTTTCTTCTCATTTTTGCCATCCCCGACCTCGTAGCTGAACTCCTTCGCCTTTTGTTTCCCGAAAAACGCGCGTTTCTCCAACTTTTTCTAATAATTTTTTTTATTATTTCGTTTTATAATACTTTAACTTTCCGAACAATTTTTTACCGTTTTTAAATTTTTTTCCCCATTTTTGAAAATGTTTGGATATGCAGGGAGGTGTGGTATATTTTCGAAAATTTTAACGACATAGCGATGAAAAGTATTACATTTCTAAGATATTCCCAAATTTTCAATGAATTTAACGCTGCCATTTTCCCGTAGCTTTATATGCCTTTTTCGCAATATAATAGTCACTGAACAATCCTCTTAAATCAAAAGGTACTCAAGCTTAACTTAACAAGAAAATACAATCTAAAATTTAAGGAACAATATATTTGCTACCAAGTTCTTTTTTTTGAAAACACAGCCACAATCTATCTGGAGTAAAATGGCAAGTTAAACGGAAATGTTGTTAGTTAAAGACCAAAGAAATGTCAAATGACTATTTAATTTAACTACTAATAAGTACAATATGGTGATTGCACGGAGACCAATCCTACTGTTAATACTCGGTTCTGTATGCCTTACAACTAAATGCACTAAATACTACTAACCGAAGTGATCACTTTGATGCTAACTAAGCTAATTACAACTAGGTACGTGTGCGCTAATAGCTGCATCGATTTTAAATGTAGCAATAATAATCTGTAGCGATAAACGGCCACAATAATTAGGGGTCGTCATTTTCTTGACAATTTCTTGATCTTGTCTTCATTTCAAGACAAGATCAAGACAAGAAATGATCCTTGCTTTTCAAGACAAGACAAGAAATTACTTCTCAAGTCCAAGATTTCTTGGAAAGAAACCAAGAAAATCTTGAAATTTCTTGAAAATATAAAATTAAAAAAAAAACTCATTTGTTTGCTAGTTTATTGAAAAAAAAAACAACAAAGCACTGAATCATTTTTAATGGAAGGACAAAATATTATTATGTAGAAAATAACTTTTTTTTATTTTCAGTCTTACATTTGAAAGGGGTCGGAATATTGACAATTAAAAAATTAGGTCAATACGAACAAAATTAAAATTGATAATTTTGGTAAAACTATGTCTTGTGGGCGTTAATGCTTAATGACTTTTTATTTGCAAAGGATTTTTTTTATCATTTTTGTATATGTTATGACCTAAGATATTAGAATGAAAAAGAACTTTGCTAAGCGGATCTACTTCAGTGGCGTATAGAAATTTTGAATTTACGTAAATTTTTTTAATTTAAGAAAAATATTAATTTGTCAACACATATGAAGCAACGAACTGTAAAACAACACTATCCTGACTGCGTGAAAAAAAAATTAGAATAAAACTATTGAAAGCTCCGCTATCAATGCTTGACTTATATTATAAAGAAAGAAAATTCACAGCGGTTATGTTACTTGATGAATGAATGAAAGGAATAAAATTATTGAAACTGTTTAAAGCCGGTCAACCCTTGACTTCTATTAAAAAGAGAGAAAATTCAGAGCAATTAGATAACCGGTCCGACAAACCAGTGAATAAAGGATAATAAAATTAATGAGCTATCTCAGAGCTTGGCGGTCAATGGTTTGATTTATATTAAAAGAAGGAAAACTAAGAGCGATTATATTAAACTGATATACAAACGATTTCATGAAAGATAAAGCTTCTGTACAATACCCAAATCCGGTCGTCGACTCTGGTGGAGGCGCCGGGCACCTATAGCTACCTCAGGCCGAGAATAACAACCGCAGTGAAGCGACAAAAGCCGTCGGCACCTTTGAAGTTGGAGAGCCAAGTTCAATTTGTCATATGTGACAGATGACCGGTTTAATACACTGAGAGAAATGTAATGAAGGGAAAACAAATGCTATACACCGATAAAACTAGTAATTAATTACATGTTTATTATTTACTTTATTAAGAATGTATTATGAGTAGTTATCTTTTAGGATTTAACGGTTTAACTCAGAGTTTACTGATTTGTCGCGTTCTAACCTTTTTGCAGTGAATACTTCTTTGGTTTCATGAGAGTGATTTTTCAAGGTCTCATCACGACATGATTTATGTTTTCATCTCGCGTTACGAAATTTTCGTATCGTTGATTGGACGACTAACCCAAACTAACCAAATCTATTAAAATTGATTATAACGTATCGGAAAAGCTTCAAATAACTAAAATAAGTTGAGAATAAGTGAAACTAACCGAAAGTTGAATCGACTACTAACCCAAACTAATCAAATCTATAAAAATTGATTATAACGTATCGGAACCGCTTTAAATGACTAAAATAAGTTGAGAATAAGTGAAACTAACCGAAAGTTGAATCGACGACTAACCCAAACTAATCAAATCTATTTAAATTGATTATAACGTATCGGAACCGGTTCAAATGACTAAAATAAGTTGAGACTAACTGAAAGCTGATTGGACGACTAACCAACTCTATTAAATTTATTATAACGAATCGGAACCGGTTCAAATGACTAAAATAAGTTGAGACTAAGTGAAACTAACCGAAAGTTGGTTGGGCGACTCACCCAAACTAACCAAATCTAATCTTCGAAGATAAAAGTTCACAATAGTATATTACATAACGAGAATGAAGTAGCTTATTGCAAACAGATTACTGCACGAGCGAGCGCAGCGAGCGTGAGCTGTAACCGAACGAGGTTGTAATAAGCAAATTTCCATTCAAGTAGTGTACTATACTTTTTCTAAGACTATTTTTAAAATGCCAGTAATACTTATAATTATTACCGATTTGAACATCACCTCTTAAATAATGTTGCTGCCACCGAACAATACAAACAATAAAAATTGCCAAAAAATCAAAGCACAGGTAACGCGATGCCGAGAAATCTCGCGATTTGAGCGGTTTAAAACCTAATTTGATTGGCACACTATGCATTATAACGTACGACTCTGCGTTAGTAGCTATTCTTTACGCATACTTGTGTGTAAGAATTTTTTACTTATTAAGTAAACTGTACGTAAGAAAGTGTTTACTATAAGAGTAGAAAAAAATATTTTACAAAAAAATTATGTGCGTCACTTTTATAAGCACACAACTGAAGTGCAACTTCTGAAAGAGATATTGGGAATTGAGTTTTTATCTTCTTTTAAGTTTTTTTTTAACCTTTGCCCCCGGTTTAGACCCTTTTTATTATTTTTTTTTGTTTTTTTTTTTTTCAACTTTTTTTCGCCAAAAACGGCGTTTCTCTTTTTTTCTTATGATTTTTTTAATTCGTTTTATAATACTTTTATTAACTGATCGAACAGTTTTTTCCTTTTTTTAATTATTTTTTTTTTCTCATTTAGTTTTATAATATTTTTATTCTTTCCGAACAATCTTACCTTTTTTTTATTATTTTTTTTTCTTCTTTCCTCTTATAATACTTTCATGAACTTTCCGAACATTTTTTTTACGTCTTTTTTCAGTCTTTTCCCATTTTCAAAAAAAAAATCCATAAAAAAAAATTCTTCCCGTTTTTGCCATCTCCGACCTCGTAGCTGAACTCGTTCGACCCCGTAACCCTTCTCGTTCTTCCGAAATTAATTTTAGTTTTTTCTTCTCCCCCCTCTCCTGGCCGAACGGGTGGGGGTACGGGGTCTAGTTTTCATCCAGGATCATCATTTTACCCCGGCTACATGTCCTGAAAATTTCAGCCCTCTAGCTATACTGGAACATGCTTAATTAAAGGGGCGTTTCACTTTGAAAAGCCTTTCACTATGATAAGCGTTTCATTTTTTCTGACTTTACCCTCGCTAAAGAAATCACTTCAATAATAATTAACACAAAAACAAACCAAAGAAAATTGGCGTTCACGCAAAAATTTTGTCGTCGACGGCTGTACTAAACAAATCTCGGACTAAACAAACTGACAAGCACGTGGAGATGACAGTTGGCCGGTTTACCTCCCACTCCAAATTTTTGGGCGGGATTTATGTTGTCGCTTCTCTGCAGTTGTTATTCTCGGCCTCAGGTACTGCCACTCGATGGCTCCGAGGGAAAGATCTAGCCGAGGTCTCGATAGCTCGGTGTCGCTAGTAAAACTTGTAGCCTGCTAGCCAAGGTTGTGGCCCTCCAGTAAAACCCTCGTTAGTGTGTGTGAGGGCTAAGGGAAATTCGACGGTCTCGGTCTTATATGACGAACGTGGAAAGCCTCAGTACAGTATTTAGATCCCGAAAATCGGTCGTGTCAAACACCAAGAGATACCACAGTATATCCCCAATAAATGGGCGGAATTAAATCACAAACTAAATGTGGAGTCTCTGAGACTGCACTCACGGCAAACCTTCTCGCCTTCAAAGGTACTTTCAGAAAAACTCTCGATTCGTTTTTGTCAATTTGCCTACGAGATTAAATGCTACGTCAAATCAGCAGGTAGTGATTGGCGGAACCATGCCCCGTCATTTCAATACAGGGAATAATTCTAAGATAATAAACGCCTTAGTTCTCGTTTATTAGGATGATAAACGAAGGCGGAAACCACAAATAGTGAGCTAAAATTACATTTTTCAAGAAATGCTAGAAAATACTCCTACGAAAATGATAAACCTTTAAAAATCTAAATCGAGAGCGACAATCACGGGAGGATAGTCCATTCCTTGTATTCGGAACGAACCTTACAAAAACTACAGCCTGCCGTGTGAATATATTTAAAAGCAGAGGTCCCAAAGCGATCTTCAGAAATGGCGGCCGGCGATTGGAGGTCAGCAACCAAGGGGTTCCCAAAAGGTCATGAAATATGCCAACCAAAATTAAAATATGGATCGACGCACGATACACCTAAACACGGTATGTCAGCTTTCCGAAAAATGACAGTTCGTATACTACGTCACGTGTGGAATTTATATGTAAAATACAGGGAAAATCTGCAACATACGACGAGTCAAATGCAGCGTATTTGCAGGCTTTACTAGCAGAATTCTTAAAAATATAAATCGGTTCGTTGACCGTTCTACGGTAATGTAATATAAGTCAAGCTAAGCTATCTTAATAACAATGTGCTACGCTTGTCCACTAAAATAAATATAGTCACAACGTGTTATAAAAGCTAATACAAATATACCGTTAACCTATACTTAGAATAGAGTTAATTTACATTAAGAAAAGCGGCAATGTCAAGCGAATTGTCAGCAAATCGAATCAATAAATTTAGAATTAATAAACCGATGAGTGCAAAATACAGCATCTTTTTCCTAAATGCGGCATATAAATTAAATTTTAAAAATATTTGACACCGGCAAAATCGGAGTGTTACATGCCGAATGAAATATACATTAAGAACATAATATCGCTTATGCAGTGAACGGAAAGTGCAATGACCTTCAAACGTTGATAATGGGGTACCTAGTGCTGGGCATTCACTCAAGCTTGTGCTTTTTGAAAGAACTTTATGTATATTTTACTGCTACAACTAACAGATATAATGTAACCAGCAAATTTTATAGGCGACGTCTCTGAAATAGGCGAGGACGTGACAACCCTGAAAGGCGAGTAGCGCGCGGCGGCAGAGGGAGTCATGAAGTTATGTAACAGAAAAATATATTGTTACGGCTAGCAACTATACGAATGTTTTTGTGTTACCCTATAGAACTTGCCGGCCGGCCGCGAAGATTCAGGAACGCTGGAATTATCTCGATGGCCTGGTCGAGAATCATATAGAGTGGCCTCGGGATACTTCCCGAGTATTCGTGATAGATTTGAGATTGTATAAAAGGAGCAGACCTAAGGCGAATGATAGTTAGTTAATCATTGAGCGTTGAATTGTAAAGAACTAATAGTTGTAAAGTTATGAGAGTAGTTTAGTGTGTTTAAATGTACACAGTGATATAGAATAAAGAGAGTATTAGTTTAAAATAGTGAAAGTTGTAATTTCGTTCAGAACCCACGGGAAAAACGTAACATTTGGTGTCAGAAGTTGGATTGTGAAGAGACCAGACTTGTGAAGTATTCTTCGAGGAGAAAAGAGGATACAAGTACGTCAGCGAGAACGTTTTGATTGGTGGATTCTGTGAAAATTTTATAACATTCTATGGTCAATACGAGGCAACAAACGGCAGAAATGGAGCAAATAAATAAAATGTTGGCTGATTTCATGGAAAATCTAAATTCTGAGAGACAAGCAGAGGAGGACAGGCTTCAGAAAAATTTTGCAAGACCAAGAAGATAAATGGCAAGCAGAACAGGACCGGCTTCAGAAAATTTTTCAAGATCAAGAAGATAAAAAGCAAATAGAACAGGACCGGCTTCAGAAAATGTTTCAAGATCAAGAAGATAAAAGACAAGCGGATCGGGAACAGCATGAACGTAGAAGGCAAGCGGATCGGAAAGAAGATGAACGTATAAAAGGCAAGCAGAACAGGACCGGCTTCAGAAAATTTTACAAGACCATCAAGAAGATAAAAGGCAAATAGAGCAGGATCAACTTTAGAAATGGATGTTGGATGTAGTTGTAGGCGAGCAAGGAAAATTACAGAAAATATTGGACAGTCAAAATGAGAAATTTGAAACAGAAGTAGGCAATATACAAAAAGAAGTAGGAGACGTACAGAAAGAAATGAAGAATCTACAAGCAGAAGTTACCAGTCTAAAAAATCAAGGATCCACCGAGAGGATATTCGCCATAGTACAACATATCAAACCTTCAACGTATGACCGTCAAACATCCTGGACAATGTACAAAAGACAATTTGAAGCCGCTGCTGTTGCCAACGGTTGGAATAATGACGAAATGACTACATCACTAGTGGTAGCGCTTCGTGGATCTGCCCAAGAACTACTGCAGACCATTCCCATCAGCCAACAAGGGCAATATGACATACTTGTAGCTGTCCTGGAGAGACGATTTGGAGACCATCACAGAAGACAACTGTATCAGGCACAAGTAAAGTCCCGACATCAGAAAAGCCTGGTAAAAACCTGCAAGAGTTTGAGGCAGACGTTAGACGTCTCATTCAATTGGCCTACCCGGGAGCAACGGAAGAATGTGAAGAGGAACTTGCTGCCCAATATTTCGTGGATGGTATCAGAGATCCAGAAACTCAGAAAATGCTACGTCTAGCCAAATTTGATAACAGCAGTGAAGCTTTGGGTAGAGCCCTAGAAATCGAGGCCGCCTGTAACATCTCCAAGCCAAAAATCAGAGCCGTATCCATCCAGGAAGAAATGCCGACAAACAGCTGTGAATTAACTGAGATGGGCGAAATTTTGAAGAAATTAACGGTAGTTCTTCAGGCCACGGGGAGATTCAGGGAACCAGTAGAAGATAGGTCACGTAACCGAAATACATCAACTCAGTGCTATAGATGTGGCAGGACTGGGCATTTCAAAAGAGACTGCCGAGTACAACTACGGTCTAGGTCTCATCCAGAGACGCTAGGGCCTCCAAGTCAAATCAGGAAAACTTCAATTAGTCAACATTGCGGGGCGGGTGTTGGCTAAAGAAGATAAAGCCCCCAGGATCGTCTCCATAAAAAGCCTAGGAAAAGCCGCCGACAGCGACAGTCTAACTATTAAAGGAAAGATCAACGGAAGAGCCATAACAGTTACTGTTCGCCGGTGCGGCGGTATCTTTGATAAGTTCCAACAGAATAAATAGAGGAGAAGTTCTACCCATATCAAGGAATGTAGTTTTACGTACGGTTACCGGTGAGACAGCTGAAGTACTTGGGATAATGGATATTGAACTTCAAGTTGGAAGAATTAAATTACGTCACACAGTGTTAGTAGCCGACATAGAAGACGAATTTATTTTGGGAATGGATCTCATTGGCCAACATGGATTCTCTTTTGACAGCAAGCTTAACCTTCTGAAGTTTGGCACCGAAGAGTTCATCCTTACCAAAACAGACGATGGCACACCAACTAAAGAAGTAGCGGCATGTATTGTCAGAATAAGCGGAAATACCGAGCAGATAATTCTTGGGAAATTGGAAAATGATTTTGGAGGCTGCATCGGACTTATCCAACACCACGATTTGCCTTGTAAACACCTCGTAGGCAAAGCACTAGTCAAAACCGACGGCGAAATACCGATAAGGATAGCAAATATTTCATCCAATTCCATCAAAATCAATAAAGGAGATGTGATAGCCGCTTGCGAGCCGGTGCGGTGGGTAACCAGTTGCGAAACGCAGTCAGAAGTAACACCCTCAACATCACCTAAGGAAGTCCTAGAACATTTCCATCTGTCTTCCGAAAAACTGAAGAGAGCTACATAATTTATCAAAGAGCAGAGCACAGCCTTTGAAAGGAAAAATGGCAATACTGGAAGAACGAACATCATAAAACATAAAATCGACACTGGAAGTGCTCACCCCATACGGCAGCATCCTCGGAGGCTACCAGTGACGAAGCAGCAGGAGGTTACCACATTAGTCAACAAAATGCTTGACGACGGAATTATTGAAAAATCATCAAGCCCATGGTCGTCTCCTGTTGTCTTAGTCACCAAGAAGGATGGGACTACCAGATTCTGCGTGGACTGTAGAAAGCTCAATGACGTCACCAAGAGAGAGCTATCGACTTCCCAGAATTGATGACACGTTGACGACACTAGCAGGTTCTCATCGGTTCTCAACACTCGATTTAAAGAGCGGTTACTGGCAAGTAGGCATCGACGAACTAGATAAGCAAAAGACTGCCTTCTCTACCGGAAGTGGTTTATATTAGTTTAAAGTTATGCCCTTCGGATTATGCAATGCCCCCGCTACTTTTGAGCGCCTTATAGAAGTTGTTCTACGAGGTCTCACTTGGAAGACATGTCTGGTGTATCTTGATGATATAATGGTAATGGGGAAAACTTTCGAAGAACACCTACAAAACCTGCATGAAGTTTTTACTAGAATCAGGAATGCTCAGCTCTTACTGAATCCAAAGAAATGTTTTCTTTTCCAACAAAAAGTTGAATTTCTCGGGCATGTCGTGTCATCAGAGGGAATCCAAACCCTGCTGTAACCCTCCAGATTACAGCAATCAAGGACTGGCCTCGTCCTCGCGACAAACATGAACTGCGGAGCTTCCTTGGACTATGTACTTATTATAGAACATTTGTTGAAGGATTTGCAAATATAGATGCACCTCTACATAAGCTCACACTGAAGAACGAGCAAATTATAACTGGGATCATAACTGTGATTCTGCGTTCAGGAAATTAAAAGCGGCTTTATGATCTAGTTCAATATTGGGATATCCGGAACAAAAGGGTAAATTTGTATTGGACACAGACGCAAGCAACACCGGCATCGGAGCAGTTTTATCGCAAGTACAAGGAGGAGAAGAACGAGTTATCGAATACTACAGTCGAACACTTTCGAAACCTGAACGTAACTACTGTGTAACCCGAAGAGCTTTTGGCAATAGTACGGTCTGTTGAGCATTTCCATCAATACCTATCTATATGGACAAGAATTTCTAATAAGAACTGATCATGCAGCACTTAAATGGCTTTTGGATATGAAGCAGCCTGAAGGACAGGTAGCCAGGTGGCTTGAAAAGTTACAACAATATAAGTTTAAGGTTAAGCACAGGGCAGGGAGATTGCATAATAATGCAGATGCTTTATCCAGAAGACCATGCGAGGATAATTGTAAGCATTGCCAAAGAATAGATCAACGAGAAGGAGGTACTCCCATTAGGCAAATGAAATTTGAGGTTGATCAGCAGTGGACCACAGAGCAACTTAGAAAGGATCAGCTTGAGGATAGTGAAATAGCACTATTGCTAAAAGCTAAAGAAGAACATCAACCAAGACCAAGCTGGAGAGAGATTTCAAATAAAGGATTTGCTTTTAAAACCCTGTGAGCTCAGTGGGACTCCTTGGTGGTGGAAAATTGACTTCTTAAACGAGCCTGGGAAAGCGCCGATGGAAAAGTAGTGAAGACACAGTTAGTGGTACCAAGGAAGAAGATATCGGAAGTCCTGGAGGAAGTTCATAATGGAAAGTCTGGTGCTCATCTCGGAGTGAACAAAACGATTGACAAGATCCGCGACAGATTCTACTGGGTCAACTACTGCCAGGATGTGAAATCGTGGTGTCGGCAGTGCTCAACCTGTGCCGCAAGTCAAGGACCCAAAACAAGATCTAGGGGAAAAATGAAACAGTATAATGTGGGCCTATCGTTTGAACGTATCGCCATTGACGTAGCAGGCCCTTTTCTAGAAACAAATAATGATAACAAGTACATTTTAGTGGCAACTGACTACTTCAGTAAATGGTCTGAAGTATTTGCGATCCCCAATCAAGAAGCTGTTACCATAGCAGAGGTCCTCGTGAATAACCTGTTCAGCAGATTTGGTGTTCCGTTAGAGCTGCACACAGATCAAGGACGCAACTTCGAATCCAAGGTTTTCCAGAAAGTCTGTGATTTACTCAACATCCATAAAACACGGACTACAGCCTTACATCCACAATCAGACGACATGGGTGAGAGGTTTAACAAGACGATTGAAGAACATTTGTCATAGGTCGTAGATGAACATCAGAATGATTGGGACCAACACATACCACTATTTTTGATGGCCTATAGATCAGCAGTCCATGACACGACAGGAGTAACACCAGCCATGGTTTTATTTGGAAGAGAACTCCGTTTACCCTGTGACCTATTATTCGGAACGCCAGACAACCAGGGTATGGAAATTCATGACTACGCGGACTCTCTTAAGGAAAAATTACTATACATCCATGAATTATGGTCAGAGAAAACACGGAGAAAGCCAGTGACCGAATGAAGACACGATATGATCTCAAAGCCAATTCTATGGGATTTCAGATGAACGATAAATTCTGGTTACATAATCCACAAAGGAAGAGCTCCCAAGCTAACGCCAGTATGCGAAGGGCCCTATACAGTCATCAAAAGAATTAATGACGTAGTGTATAGAATTCAACGTAGCCCGAGAAGCAAACTGAAAGTTGTCCACCTCGACAGGCTGAAAGCATATCACGGAAATGAAGTAGCTGATCGGAACGATCAGGATTAAGAGGGGGGCAATGTTACGGCTAGCAACCATACGAATGTTTTGTGCTACCCTATAGAACTTGCCGCTTGCAGCTTCTATGTATGAGTCATCGCCGGCCGGCCGCGAAGATTCAGGAACGCTGGAATTATCTCGATGGCCTGGTCGAGAATCATATAGAGTGGCCTCGGGATACTTCCCGAGTATTCGTGATAGATTTGAGATTGTATATAAGGAGCATACCTAAGGCGAATGATAGTTAGTTAATCATTGAGCGTTGAATTGTAAAGAACTAATAGTTGTAAAGTTATGAGAGTAGTTTAGTGTGATTAAATGTACAGAGTGATATAGAATAAAGAGAGTATTGGTTTAAAATAGTGAAAGTTGTAATTTCGTTCAGAACCCACGGGAGAAACGTAACAATATGTTATGTAATTAGAATGACTGTACTGGCGAAGCTTTAAGGTGTAAGATGAAAATATTAGTGGCTGTAATAATATTGGCGAAATAAAACGTTTTAGTAAAAAGTGGTGTTTACAATATAGTTTTAACCGATTGCTTGAAAACCCCCATTCTAGTGCCAAAACGGGCAACAAGAATACGTTGAACATGCAGATGTTACAAAAGCCCTTTTACAAGAGAAATAAAACATTCCCTTTTTGAAATTTCACAGGGCAAATAATATTCGGGAAAAATCACCTGCTACTGCTCGAAGACTGCACAACAAAATAATACTCGTAAAAAAAATTAATATTTAAAGAAAGCCTTCAATTTAGCTATTATATGAGTAGTGAAACACATATGTTATTATGCTTATACTATTTAAATGAAGAATTTTATTTTGCCCACCAACTTGTTCTTGAAATTCGGAAACTTCAGTTAAAAATCGGTTCCTGATTATTTAATCCAATATACTATACTATTTAAATGAAGAATTTTATTTTGCCCACCAACTTGTTCTTGAAATTCGGAAACTTCAGTTAAAAATCGGTTCCTGATTATTAATCCAAATCATCTGGACTCAAAGCTCATTCCACAACACGCTGGCTTTAGACCATGAAAATCATGCACAGGACAAGTACTAAACCTTACAGAATTCATAGAGGAGGGTTTCGAACAGAAAGAAATAACGAGATTAGCTCTGGTTAATCTCACAGCTGCATATGATATCATAAATCATAAAGCCTTGCTATCTAAATCTTAAAGCACTCTGATGGACTATAAACTGACAAAAAAATTTGAGTCACTCTTATCTAATAAAGATTTCATGTGATGCTGGATGGGAAAAAGAGCAGGTGGCGAACGCAGAAAGACGGTTTACCCCAAGGAAGTGTCTTGGCTCCATTACTCTTCAATGTCTACACCAATGATCAACCTATTCACCCTCAAGCTAAATATTTTGTTTATGCTGACGATCTTGGTGTCGGGGTGAAAGGTAAAACCTTCGAAGAGATCGAGAGAAAAATTGAGCATAATATGGGCAAATGCTACAAAGGAAAGAAACTCTCTAAAACCGAAGCCTGCTAAAACCCAGGTATGTGCTTTCCACCTAAACACGCACTTAGCACATAGAAAACTTAATGTATCCTGGGAGGGACAAAATCTGGAACACACTGAAAAAGCAAAATACTTAGGTGTCGTCCCCGACAAGTCACTAACATGTAAAGATCACTTACGCAACAAATCAGAACTTACAGCTGTTAGCATTTCTTTTTAAATATGGGCACTTGATATGTCGCAAGAACAATTCGCAAATTTCTTTTAAATTTCCTATATTGGATGAATTTTCACTTTCGTCGTGGAACCACTTGACAAATAAAGTTAATATAACAGTATCAGCCATTGTCTTAAAATATTTCCGATCTTAAGCCAATTTCGAAAACCTGAGTGTAAAAACTGCTTCGTTGGTACTTTTGCTACCAAATAGCCGACAAATAACAGAATACGGCATCACGCACTCCACTATATTCGAGCCAATTATAGTCTGTGAAATATTTGGCTGAAAATTCCCTATTTTGGAAGACATATTTAAGAATATTTCTCCAAAACACGCTGAACAGGGTCAAATCCTAGGTCCAGCGGGAGTTCATTTTCAGGTTTCTTTGGATCCGTGTCGCTCGATTTTGATCCAGAAGTAACATTAATCACTATTGCTACATATACAGTACCATATACCTTGTCAAGTAAAGAACTATTACAATTTGTTGATGTGCAGGCACAGAGCTTATTCAACTTGGTGTATTTTTATCTTTGCTTTGGAAACTGCATAATATCCCAAATGTCTTTATATGTTACTTAAAACAATTAGTCACGTATCTATAATATCGCACTAAATTCTATACTATAACTGTAGTTTGTTAACAGGCTGATTCACTCAAAAAACAGAAAGAAAAACCCATTACATGTTTATCTAGTTTGAACATAACGAACAGAGGCATAAACATAAGGTAAAAGATTAAGTAGGTTTGCTGCAGGTAAGTCCACTTATAAGTCCCGGTCGAATTCCTTGGTAAGTCCCACCCATTTCGTATTTACCGAAGGTCGGTAGCAAAGGCAGCAATTAATAACTTTACAAAAACGTCTCTCCCACCTTTGACAGATAAACATGGCATCACGGCAACTACAGCCAAGGAAAAAGCAAACATGCTCGCAAAATGTTTTCATCGCACTCTACCTTAGACGTCCCCCAACCCCCAAGGCAAGGCTCTCCCCAGCATATCGAACATCAACACTACCATGGCAGAAGTCAAGTTTCATCACCGTGATATTTGTAAAATCCTTAAAGAACTGGATACGCAAAAGGCATCAAGACCGGATGGAATATACCTGCTATCGTGTTAAAGAACTGCACCAACGAACTAACACTAACACCCGCTTTTTCCAAAACTTTTTCTCTGTCTTACCGGAAAGGGATTTACCCATCTTCTTGGAAAGTCGCTCGAGTGCAACCTGTTCCAAAAGAAGGCAAGAAAACTACGCCCTCAAACTATCACCCAGTTGCCTTGCTTCCAATAATCTCCAAACTCATGGAACGTGTAGTTAATCAGCAACTACTCCAGTACCTCGAGAACAACAATCAATCAGCGATACCCAATAGGGCTTTCGCAAAGAGAGATCAACAAGAGATATATTAGCCTATGTCACTCATATATGGAATAGGGCAATTGAGAACTAAGGAGAGTATAGAGCGATTGCGTTGGATCGAAGGCATTCGACAGAGTTGGGCATGACGGTTTGCTCAACAAACTGCCGTCCTTCGGACTGCCAACCTCTCTCTATAGCTGGCTTGCCAGTTTCCTTAAAAACCGATCTCAGCACGTTGCAGTTGATGGACACATCTCAGACACATTCACCATTAACGCGGGCGCCCGGGCGTGCCTCGAGGCACAATACTTTCACCAACTCTGTTCCTCATCTATATTAATGACTTGCTGACCGAATCGAATAATGCTGTTTAAAGTTTTGCAGATGCAGTATCCTTGTCTCCCAATTTAGATCAGAAAAACTTTTATCAGCGGCTGAGACTTATCACCGCAGATTACAGCAATTAATCAAGACCTGGAGAAAGTTCAAACTTGGGGCGACAAAACTTTGGTCCAGTTCAATGCAGCAAAGACCCAAGCAGCAGCAGCCACGGTTACCAAGAGGGCCTGCGGGGGCCCTGACATCATTATGGCAGGATCGTCCATTCCTTGATCCTCGTCAATCGGACTACTGGGTGTCTCGATCAACAGCAATATGACCTGGCCACGTTGCTAACATCGCAAAATCAGCCTCTCAGAAACTTGGTGCGCTATTTCGCAACAAAAAACTGTATACACCGCAGCAGTTGCTCGTGCTCTACAAAGCGCACATAAGACCGTGCTTAGAATATTGCTCACACATCTGGGGTGCCGCACCAAAGCACACCCTAATGCTGCTGGATTCCATTCAGAAGAGAGCTGTGCGTCTCGTCGGTGATCCGGAATCTTGATAATCTGGAACACCGCAGACATGTGGCTGAGATGTCCCTGTTTTACAGATACTTTCACGGCAGTTGTTCTGAGGAATTAGCCCGCCTCATCCCGCCCCTGGCAACGCCTGTCAGAGTCACGACAGACGGCAAGAGCGCACCAGTTGGTCGTACAACTGGAATCACCTAGAACTCCTTTGTCTGGCGCACTGGATCAGTTAAAACCTACAACTATTCAAGAACCGTGTCAATCAACATCTTCGCGCACACACCGCTCGTCGAGCGCCATAGGATCTCCCTTTAGTGTCTGCCACTGCCATTAAAAAAAGGCGAGGTAAGCCTACGATACCGATGCTTATCGTTTTTCGAAAACATCAGACATTCACTTTCATAAAGGGGGAATTTTTGCAAAATGAAGGAAATGGGACTGGTAGTTTGGGAAATATAGGCAATACACAAGATAGGTCGTTAGAACGACTAAGTATATTGTATTTGTTGATTCCAATAGAGAAAAATTTAATTATTAGTCATTAAGTTGTCATTTAATTTATCCGAGAGGTATGTTGCTATCGAGGTCCCTAAGCACAAAGGCACTCGTCTTCTGGTTCTTCACAGAATAAGAGTGTGTAGAACTCCTTTTATTTATCGAATAAAACTCCAGGTAAATATAGAGTTCTGTATTAATTATAGCAAGGAATATACAAGATAGTAACGCGACATAATGTATATCCTTATAATCTACGTACGCATATCAATGCGTCACTCAGTCTTCTATTCTCTCTCTACTCTACTCTGCCTTGGGTTGGTGTAGGTTCGTACTATAAATATAATGTTACAATAACAATACCAATTCAACAAGGTTGTCTTGGCCTTGTCACCCGCGTCGAGTATCTCGTTCGTTGCAGTTAAACAATAATAGTACGTGTAGTAGGTAATGTAAATAACCTTCGTTTAGACCTCGAAATAGTCGGGTTGCCGTCACGATCTAATTTATGAAATACCGAGTGTTTTTCTGATATACTACACCTCCCCTCTTTTGTGAATGCTCCTTATTTTTGTTGTGGCAAAAATGAGGACATTCGAATAAACATAATTTGTAAACGTTCTAAAATGTAAAAGATAAACTATACGTAGTGGTACAGTCGTATGGATCCCCCAATAAATAGTCCTAGAATAATGGTATAGATACCGTATGTATAAAAATAAATCGTAATAATAATCAGTATCAGAGATAATGGTAATAATACATCGGTAAGAATAATATAGATTATAGTGAGAATATGGTAAGAATAATGATAATAAATAGTAAAAAAAAAATAATATGCTGAATAATAAAATGTGTAAAATCGTAAAATAAAATAGTTCACTGTTCAATAGTCACGCAATCACTTAAATTTTACAAAAAAATGTCTTACTCATCCGCAACTGCTCTCCTATTAGCTGCTAAACTTCGACTGCCTGTCCCCTGATGACCATACTTCTTTTGCCGCTTTACTCCCTTCTGGTAAGCGGCTCTCAGTTTTAGGAATAAAACTGCCATAGCTGCTGCCACCAGAGCGTATATCGCTACCCTCATGTCCATCGGCATCCTGATTTCTACCTGTTCTACTATGAAGTTGGAGTTCACCACCGTGTATCGGTGACCTCCGCTTGCTTAGAGATGGATTTACCCATTATACACAGGATTCACCCCGGCACATTCGATTACAACCAACCAGAAATCGCTGGCGGGCACACTCAAAAACTCACGAGACGCGTTGCGAATGGCAGGGTCGCCATGTAGAACTCCTTTTATTTATCGAATAAAATTCCAGGTAAATATAGAGTTCTGTATTAATTATAGCAAGGAATATACAAGATAGTAACGCGACATAATGTATACCCTTATAATCTACGTACGCATATCAATGCGTTACTTAGTCTTCTATTCACTCTCTACTCTACTCTGCCTTGGGTTGGTGTAGGTTCGTACTATAAATATAATGTTACAATAACAATACCAATTCAAAAAGGTTGTCTTGGCTTTGTCACCCGCGTCGAGTATCTCGTTCGTTGCAGTTAAACAATAATATTACGTGTAGTAGGTAATGTAAATAACCTTCGTTTAGACCTCGAAATAGTCGGGTTGCCGTCACGATCTAATTTATGAAATACCGAGTGTTTTTCTGATACACTACAAGTGGTACATTATGCGCTAGTTGTAAAGATTACGCTTGAAAACGGCCAAGTATTTTTCAGTTTTAATGTAGTCTATAGTACTGTTTCCCATGTATTTAACCGTATTTACCAAATAACTAATAATTCACTGACGTCGAAACGCCACGACGCGACAGCTGCCGCTTACTTAATATTATTTTATATAAGTCGGGCTCGGCCTCGCGAAAATTCGCGTGGATGTGAGCTCAGGAGATGATCATCCCCTTAGTGATGCTAACATGGTTAGCGAAACTCGCCGCGAATGCAAAAATTCTGTTTCGATATTGTGGATAAAACTGTTGTAGAAAATTGTATGCTTCAAAAAATAACTGGCATTCAAACTAATTTAAAATACCTTAACGAATATATCTATAAAATAATCGAATGAAATAGTTGAAATAAAACACTAATTAGAAGGGAAAGACGGTTTTTACAAATCACAGTTTTATATCTGTTCATACAATTGGTTATATCAACAGGTTGGAGGTTTTTAATGGATTTCATCAACGCATTTTTTTCTATGACCGGTATATAACCAAGGGTGGACATCAAACAAATTCATCAGAGTACTTCTATTTTACGTTAAATATTTCCATAGATTCTTTGTATTCTTCTATATTTTTAATAAAATAATTCTTGTTTCCCTTTTCTTTAACTTTGTCGCTTAAAAATTTTATTTCCAGTTTCGGAGCCTCTTTAATATCATGGTTGTTATATCCTTCAACTTGAATACTCAATTTTCTAAAATGTTCTCTATTTCCAAAATAATTATGCGCGTCCCACCAGGAGCGTAGTTTACTTAACTCAGTTTGTTTTATGGCCTCAATCTCCTGTTTTATTCTATCAAATATATAGTCGTCACTGGTAATTTCAGACCAATTTCTATCTACTTCCTCTTTTATATGAATATCAGTACATTGCTTCATTTTAATCAAGTTGTTTTTTACTTTTTGAAAGCTTTCTTCATCTAAATCTTTAAGTAATGATTGGGTGTGTTTTAAGAATGCTTCAATTCTTTCATCGACAATCTGAGTTGTCACCTTGGTAGCTTGGGCGTTAACTGTTATAGTATAACCTAGCACACCAAAAGTATCTCTAATGGAGCAGTAAACGTGATATCCCAATTGTTCTTTTGTTCTTAGAATGTCAAACAACGGCTCTTCAATGACCATTATGATTAGGTCAATTATTACACTGTTTTCAACAGTATACAGGTCTGATTGATAATAATTCGTAATTATAGAGTTTGAATCATCTACACTGAAGCTTTTTACTCTGCAACACCTTTCCCCTTTTTCCACTCTAACCACATGATATTGAGGTCTCGCGTCTTTCTTCAGTTCAGTATAGTTAAGCTTTTGTGTGAATTCTTTTACCGTATTCGAAGCAGTGGATTCACTGACATTTCCTTGAACTAAAGCTTTTACATACAACGTTTTAAAGAACTCTTTACTATATGTTTTCATATCAGTCACAGAAATGTTTAACATGGCTGAGTAACGATCTACAGGATGCCAATTATTATTAGCTATTAAGCTCATTCTTATATCTTTGGCGAGTCCACTTGGTTTGAGCAGTCTGTTATAGTAATTTTTTAGAAGTTTATCTTTTATTGCCAAAAACATATTTTCAGTTATTCTCTCGCTTAAGTTAGTTATGTATTTTAAAATAAGATTTATTAAAATTGGCAACTTTTCATTAAAACCCCACACCTTTATAATTAAACCTTTTTCATATGCAGCAAAACTATGCGATAAATCAGCACTCGAAGCAGGATATATTTCCTCAGATATATCGATTGTTAAAAGGTTAACAAGTGTATCTAACATGCATATATGTTTGACATCACACACTGATAATGGACTTATTAAATAGAAGTAATAGTACGCCATAGGCAATTTAAACTTCATGTCTCTTCGGTACCAGAATTCTACTAAGGAATTTGCAAATATTTTTTGAGGGTACTCAGGATTATTGAGTATATCTGGTAAAATACTAAAGTCGGTAGTTATAAAACTATTTGGAGGAGGTATTGCAAGTTCTGGATTGGGAGACGCATTTTTCCACTGGGCCATCCAAGATTCTGGAATATCTTTAACCAAGTACTTTGTGCCAAACCATTTTTCCGTCTGGTAAAATGCACTTTCTTTATCATGCTGTTTTAACACCCTAAAATTAGCTTTTTCAGGAGTCATTTGCTCTATAAGTATATTAATAGTTTCAGGGTCAAATTCAAAATATAATTCACTACCTGTAATGTAGTCTTTAGGAGGATAAAACTGCATCGCTTCACACAAATCTTCAACAACTTCAACTGCACTTTCTTCATGTGCATATTTGAAACTCATATTTGATATTGATTGCAATTCATCAAAAATTCTTTGCTGGGGTCCAAATTCTTTAAGCATTTTAAGGTAGCAAAATACTGATTCAATGACCTCACTCATGTGATTATACCCTTCATCAGTGAGGTTTAAATTAACAGTGAAGAAAGTATAAAGTGAATTGTGCTCAATACCAGTCTCCCCATTTCCGATAGTAGTACCGATAACCCAAAGTTTCTTTTTTAGATATGAGAGCAAACTACCTTTCCCTTCATCTCCTAATAAGTACGAAAGGAAATGATGTGGTTTACTTCTATACTTGTTTTTCAAAGAGGGTAATGCCCAAGTGATGTCAACTTGGCATAAGTCTTTGATAGGGATGACATGATATATTTTGTTGAAATCTGGTGTGTCAAACACATTTTCACAATACTGATAAAAATTTTCAGGGACTAAGCCATTATTAGGAATCTTAGAAAAAGTGCTTAATATGTATTCTTCAAGCTCTTCTAATGACAAGCGGGCTTGAACTGCCAACGTCATTCTATGTGCCGAGTAGTGTCGTTCTCTGAATTCATGTAAGCGTTTATAGAGGTCTTCATCATTTATATTGTCTCTTAATGTTATTAAATTACCCCACGGAAAACTATTCACAGGAGAATCTTTTTTTGCTAATGCACATAATAATTGTTCTTTTCTAGAACTCTCCGAAGTTATTGACATCTTAAATTCTGATTCAATAGCTTCTCGTTCTCTGGTCATTGCTTCACGCTTCATTAAAGGTGCTATAAAAAATTGAGAAAATCTATCTAATGCTTCGTCTAGATACTTTTCAAGGCACTCAAAATAAAACACAGTCGTTTCTGCATCAGTAGACGCATTATCACTGCCTCCATTTTGTTTAATAAATTCATCAAAGGAGTTTTCTTTCGGATATTTCTCGCTTCCCATAAAAACCATATGTTCCAGAAAGTGAGCCATTCCAGGAACCTCCTTTGGATCACTAAAGCTGCCGACTCCTATACATAATCCAGCTGCTGCCATTTTTTGTTCTGGTAATTTGTGACCATGAGGATATTTATCTTCGCATTCTTCCATTGTAGCATTCTCATCTTCTGTACCTTAAAAAAAATTAAAATTTTCTCAAACTCATAGGACAGTAATGGAATATCTTAAATATATGGTGGAAATGCTCCAAATTTCAAAGATATAGACTTAAGGCTTCATATCTCCAAGTTATGGACGTAATACTAGTTTTCCCATCTCGTTTTTTAAAATTATTATCAATCAGTAACAGGGTTTCATTTCTATCAATGTTTTGCTTCTGACGACAATTAAACCACGCTATAATTTCAGATACCTTTTTTCTCAAAGGGATTTAATAGATAAGAGTATAACATAGTGAATAATGTTAATGTATCTGAATAATATAAATGTCTGGTGTTCAATGTTAAGCTATTGGTTTTTATTTCGATATAAATTAATACTAGATCTTGATATATTGTATCGGATTTTTTAGGTATACGCATAGCATCTGACGGTAGTGTCAATATATAGGCCTCCCAAGGCTTATTTGAAGTATTCATAAATAAATTGGAAAGGCTTTTAATAGAAATTTATAAAGATAATAAATTAGTAATTCTAGGGGGTGACTTTGACATAGAATTATGAGAAAACAATCGAAGAAAATTGGAATTACTCTCTCTACTAGGTACTTTCGATTTAAAGCAAACAATTTTTGAATGCACTCGCTTAAATAGTTGTATTGACAAATTTTTACAAATATTTCAGATTGGCAATGTTGGGTATTTGAGAGACATCTATCAGATCACAAAACCCAAATGCTCACTTTTTCTGCCCAAAATGAAAATAATAATATAGGTCATACTTATAGACGCTACTTTAGCCAGGAAGAAAAATTTAATTTCTTGACATTATTGAGCCTTCAAGACTGGGGTCCGATTTTTGAGATAAGTAGGAATGATGTTAATAACCAGTGGAACAACTTCATCAATTTATATTTAAAAGCTTTTAATCAGTGTTTCCCTTTAAAAATTATGTTAGGTAGGGGAGTCAATAAGAATAAGGTTTTTAAAAACCCATTGGTAAATGAATGTAAAAATAGATTAGATATCCTTTTATTTTTAAGTAGATATAATCCTCAGTACAGGGAACAATATAATAATACAAAAAAAAGAGTATGATAGCCTACTAAGAAACAATAAATCTTTATTATATGAACAAAAAATTGCTCAATCTGACAATAAGAATAAAACAATGTGGCCCATATGCAATGAAATTCTAGGCAAAAATTTTTAAAAGTACCCATGCCAAATTGAAGGCAATCCAATAGATGTGGCAAATAATTTTAATAATTTCTTAATAAATGTTGTGCCTAATGTAAATAATTTACCAAGACAATTTGACCCTTAGAATATTTTCAACAATGATTCTTCCTTTTACTGTGGCTCGGTAAGGGAGTTCGATACTTGAGGCAGCGAGCAGCCTAAAAAAAGAAACTCAGTAATGGGGAGGATGGCATACGGATTTGAATTGCAAAGCTTTCTTCGATAAACCAAATAAGGAAAGTTCTAGCTTACAGTGTATATATTGATCAGTTCTTGAGGTGGGACAAACATGTGGAGTTTGTCAGTATCAAACTAAGCAGGATTTGCTATGGCTTTAGAATCACATCCAAATACTTAAATATAAAGGAAATGAGAACCCTATACCATGCAAATTTTGAATCTATCATGAGGTACGGTCTAATGTTTTGGGGATCAGGGAATATTTGAAGCATTTTTACCATACAAAAAAGAGTCATAAGAATCGTGTACAAAATGGATTATCAACAATCGTGTCGGGGTATATTTAGAGAAAAACATTTCTTTACAGTTTATGGTCTCTGCTTATTTGAATACCTAATATTTTTACACAAACATAGGGCGTCATTCGCTTAAAACAACACAAATTTTTCCTATGAGAAACGGACACAAAATACAAATTTTCCAATACATATACTGTCTTTAACTGAGAGAAATCCTGCTTACATGTGTATCAGAGTATTTAATAAACAACGAAACCAGTTGAAAATGTTAAATAATTTTAGGAAATTTAAAAATGAGGTAACAAAACTGCTTATAGCACTAGAACCATACTGCCTAGCGGATTATTTTGATTCCTAAAAGTGTTAAACTTTCTCCTCTTTTTTGACGTCATTTCATTTTAGTTACTGTATCTTGTACTTTGACTGATTTGAAATAAAGAAGTACTCTATTGTATTCTATTCTATAATAATATTTTTGATTAAGGTAAACGCTTTTGACTCTCAAGTTTAGGCTCTAATTTTTTTAAATATAGCAGATAATTAAATTAGCTAACTAGTTCTAATTCTCTATTAGTTCAGATTGATTCAGATCTAGAGAAATATTCTCTCAGACTTTTATAAAAAGAAGTATAATTTTTGACCTTGATAAATATTTGAATATCAGATCTTAAATAATTAAATTAATCTCTGACCCTGTTAAATCTTTTTATATTTAAGTATGGCAAAAACCTTTGCTTTCAAAGGCTGATGAAAATGTCTGAATTTCAAAGGTTAAGCTATTGATTTTTAATATACTAGCTTTTTTGATAAGAATATAATAGATAGAATATTCTTTTTGAATATGGCACGATACACCTACACATGTATCGTGGAATATGGCAAATATCTATGTATTCTTGCTATCGCTTAGACCTTGGCTGTTTCAAATGTTTTAAAACAGTGTGGACAGAATTTCCAATTTAAGGGAAATGTCTCGATTTTAAGCAGATTATCAAGTTGATGAGTGGTAGGCTGATCTCTATACATATATACACCCATGTGTGACAGTTGTTGTAGAAGAAAAAATTGGCCGGACTATAATAAGCTTAGCTTTAACTTAAGTAGTTCGGAGCTGCGAGTATTAATGGTATTAATTATCTGTTGTCTGAGCTGTTCGTAACCCTCTTTTGAACTCTGAGAAGGTCAGACATCTAGAGGAAGAAAATGCCTTATTGAAAGCAAACATTCATGACAAGGAGGAACTTATTGCACATAAGTCGAAGATAATTGGTCTCTTGAAAGATTCCAATATTAACTCAGTAGCTGGGCCAACCGTTTCCATTCAATCTAGTAAGGAAGTGTTTCCGAAGTTATTCTTGAAGCCCAGGCAGCATCTTTACGGAAATTTATCAATGTGGACAATAGCAGTTCTTCACATAAAACATCGAACCACCAAGGAATTAGGAAATAACCTCTGCGTCATACCGAGGGTAGCATTGTAGTTAGGGGCACTAAATCTGATAATAGTAACTTGCAAGCTGCTTAAGAATGTAAATGCGATGGTTTCATCTGGGAAATCTTAAGGCTGATACCAATGAAATCACTAATTGTATGATTATCTGAAAGCTAATTGTATTAATATTATTTCCTGTGAAAAGCTCAGAAGTAAGTTTCCACATGCCTCATCTTTTAAACTTGCTATTAGTAAACATGATAGTGAAGCGGTATCTGATAGCAATCTTTGACCAACAAATGTATGTATTAGACCTTTTGTGTTTCTCAAAAGAGGCATCAATAACACATCTAATAGTACTTCTCCCAAACTATTTCCTTCTTCTGTACATTCAGGTCGAGGTAGAAATTTTTATCAAAGACCCCACAAGAGGACCATCCGTTAACAGTATATTATCAGAATGTCCGCGGTATCAGAACTAAGTTATCAGATCTGGCAACCTCGATAGCTGTTGACAATTATGATATTATAATCCTTACTGAAACTTGGCTTTGTCCAAAAATACATACAGAAGAGCTTGGTTTTGATGCTTATTGTGTAAGATGCTGTAATCGTGGTGGTGGTGTGTTAATTGCACTAAGTAGAACTGTACCTGCAAAGTTTATTAAAACTACCATTGTGACTGTTGAAAGTGTATTTGTGTTACTTAGCATTGATGGAATGAAGACTCTTTGGCTGGGCATATACCGGGTGATTCAAAAATCGATCACGAAACTTAAGAGGGCGATTCTTCATGACAAAATACTGGTAGAGCTTCATATAAATTTTATTGAAAATATCATTCTTTTTCGAGTTACAAGCCGACAAAGTTCACTTTTGTATTTTTTGTTTTTTAAATTGTTTGGTTACGGAAAAATCGATTGGACAAATATTTGACAAATAGACTAAGTCGACTGCGCTTCATCATTTTAGTAACAATTCACATTGATTGTGTGCCGCTAGAGGGCACTTTACCTACATTGAAAATTGTTTTTTGTCATAATTTTTTTAGTTTTGACAGCTACGCTAGTTTTTAGTATTGGATGCGGACGATCTAAAATGTTTTGTTATTATTACAGGTTTTGAAGACTGTCTAAAATTACAGAATGACATAAACTGTCTAGTAGATTGGAGCACTAAAAATGGCTTAGAACTAAATGTAAAGAAATGTCAGGTCATGACTGTCACAAAAAAAAAAGAACTCTGTAATTTTTGACTATAAATTAAATAATGTAAGTTTAGAGCGAGTTAATGTATTTAAAGATCTAGGAGTACATATCAGTAGTGATTTTACATTTGATTTTCATATGGAGTATGTTAGAAATAGGGCTATGAAACTGTTGGGTTTTATTGCACGAGCTTTGAAAGATTTTAGTGATGTGTTTTGTTTCAGAACTTTCTACTGTGCATTTGTCAGATTCATTCTCGATTATGCCAGTTCATTATGGTCTCCAAATTATCAGATTCATATTGATAATTGCTCAGTAAAGTGCCCTGAGCTTCTTTTCTTAAATGTACCTCAAAGATCTACTAGAAATCAAGTTTTTTTATATACCATTTCACAGCACGAACTATGGTATGAATAGTCCTTTGACAAGAATGTGTAGGCTGGCAAATGTCAAGTGTAATGATTTGGATTTCTTTAATTTGACTTTAAGGTCATTCAGAGACAGTGTCTTTTATGATTACCATTTGTAATTGAGCCTTCTTGTTCTTTCTTATTTTTATTTTATATATACTGTAACAGTTGTGGCATAGTTTTTATTTTCTTTTTATGTATTTATTTTTAGATGGGAAACCGTTAATAAACATTTCATTTACATTTTATTTAATTTCATTTCATTTCACTTAGTCTAAACATAAAAAGGATTTATTATATAGCATTTTCTCTCACCTCGGTCAATCTTCCTAATTTTAAATATATTGCATTAGTTTGGGTTAGTAGGTAACAGTAAATATCTGGATATCTTGGTGGACAAACATTTAAGGTGGACTGAACATGCTCTCAAATTTACCACTAATATAAGGTTTCTCATACACGTTATTTTTATTTTAGGGACAAATCACTATATAAGACTTTGGTTGAGTCTGTCGAGATATTATTAACAAAAGGGGTCTAAACAAATTGGCAAAGATTGTCAAAGATAACGTATTACATTTCTGTCCTTTAAAACTTACTAATCTAATACATGTGCAGTCTGAATTTATCTGTCAGCAGGTCTCTTCTGATCCCACTCTCTCTGAATGTAATAAAGATCCGGTTATTATATGTTCACCAGGAATGAACCAGTCATTAAATGAGATACAGCTCGTTACCGAGAATGATTTATCCTTGGATTTATCAGTAAATCCAGACTCTTTTTTAGGATAAATAATAGTAATAATTATGACTATTTTTCAATTATGTTGTTGAATGTGCAATCAATTAGAAATAAATTGGATGAATTACACATGTTTTTAGATAGTGTAGGTTTCCCCTCGGGTTTCCCAGATATGCTGCTCTTAACTGAACATTGGCTTATGACTGATGAACCGGTATCCATACCCGAATATGTTTTGCTATCAAAATATTCGAGTTTCAGTTCTAGTCATGGGGGTACTCTGATAGTGGTTCGCAGTTCACTGTTAAATGTTTGTTCATTTGTAGATTTTAAGAATTTTGACTACATGATTGTTGAGAGATAATTTGAAATTTCAATAATCAATGCACCCAAATTGAATGTTTAGATTGTTTGTTTGTACAGGCCGCCCAATGCAGTTGGCTCTATGTTTATATCTAGGTTGGAATTACTCCTTTCAGGTTTTCCTTTGCATGCCCGGATTATTTTTGGCTGGTGATTTTAACATAAATTTTACAGATAAAACACAAACTCATTCGCAATTAGTATCTAACTTGTTTGACTCTTATGGATTGATCATGCATGTGAAAGAGCCTACTCGTATAACAAAAACTTCCTCAACTTTAATCGACTATGTATGTTCGAATAGAATAAGTGAATTTGTCCTTCGCTCTGTTCTTAGCGCGGGCCTCTCTGACCATGAGGCAGTTGCACGGAACGAAAGGATTTGTTGATAGAACTAAATAAATTTAGTTAGCAAAGTTTGTTTAAGACGAAACAATTTTTTGTCCATGTTACAAAATGGGCATTACGCCAATATGGTTATTTGTTCAGATCAATAATATTATTTTGTCAAACTGTTAATTAAATTAAATAAATATGTAGTAAAATCAAGCAAATAATCATTTAAGATAATAAAACCACTGTTGGTTAACTGAATAAAATTATTATAGACAAATTAAACAATACAAATTGTTAAATTAACTAAGCATTTTGTTCTGGCAGCAAACAATATATTTTCAAAAATACTGAATATTTATTTAATGGAAATAATTATTAGCTTAATTCAGCAAAATATTTAATAATATCAAACATATATTATTTTGATGAGCAGGTGACGCTACCGACGCGACGCCGCGCTGTTTGGTTTAGTTTTAAGTTCAGTGTTCAGTCGATGTCGGCATGTGATGTCTTCGTGGCGTGGTTGCCCATTATCATTATAATTCTTGCATCATCATCATACATTCTGTGATTGAGTTCAGTGTTCAGTTAGTTGTTTGTTTTCTTCTGCAGGTAAATATACTTCCCTATATTATTTGAAATTTGTCATGAGTTCCTGGTATATTGGTGAAGTCCATGTTATATGTTAACAAACAAAGCTAGAATATGGATATCCGCCATTTTAATGTAACTAAGTAGGTACCTACTTGCAATTTTCTTTGCCAGAACTTATTTCTGTAAGTAAATTAGTGACAAATGCATATGTTAATATAATATGTACATTATATGTACAGTCTGTTTTTTTAAATGAATCGGTCATTTGAGAAACAACATAAGTCAGCTTGTGCAAAATGTTCAGAAACTAGATAAAACATTATAGAATATGTCCCTGGTTAACTACATAACTCACAATTTTTCTTTCAATCTGTTGTAATGATCCAAATAGGTGTTAACAGGGATTTTTTTATAAACTGTCATTTGAAGCAGAAAAAAAATTTTGAATGTCGATGACTTATGTTGTTTCTCAAATTAACGACGCTTTTAATTTTTATTTGCCTAATTATGTTGTAGTTGTGGTTAGAAATTAATTAAACTACGTTTTGTTAGAAACAAGATATATTTAGTGGAACACAACTACTACGCTCGACGTAACCATTCTTCCAAATACCCCTCTAACATGTCTCACAACGCTCTTTAATAATAGTACTACGCTCGACGTAACTCCACACTCCCAAATACCCCTCTAACCTGTCTCACAACACTCTTTAATAATAGTACTACGCTCGACGTAACTCCACACTCCGAATTACCCCTCTAACATGTCTCACAACCCACTTATATTAATAATACTACGCTCGACATAACTCCACTCTGCCAAATATCCCTGTAACATGTCTCACAATGCTCTTTAATAATACTACTACGCTCGACGTAACTTCACACTAAATAGGGGCCCCTAGGTTCCGTTTAAATGGTACCCGTCCGACCCACCACACCGACTTTCGTCAATTTCCACCTATAAAATCGTTTTTTTTTTCGCGGAGCCTACCCCCTAGGTTTCACAGTTTTTTTTATGTCCAAATTCGTTTTTCCCGGCCCCGAAAACTCGCCCCGAGTTCCCATTTTCGCCTAAATTTGAGCTGTCTCGTGTTCGGTCTAGTACCAGCTCATGTTTCCTATTGACGCCACTTTTGACGCCAGCTTTGACTTCATTTGAGAAACAACATAAGTCGAATGACTTAAGTTATTTCTCAAATGAATGAAATATTTTTACCGTACATTAACGAATAACGTATAGTCTGACTTATGTGGTTTTTCGCTGGAATAGGTGTTTACATGTATAGATTACGAAATTGCTAATATCTCGTTTTCGGCCAAACAGTGACTTATGTTGTTTCTCAAATGACCGATTCAAATGACTAACGAGTGCCAAAATTCGAGGTTAAAGGATGGCAGTAATGACAGTGTGATCTATACCACTCGCAAATTGAAATGTAAAAGTAAACCAAGAGAAAAATCACCGGAATTTACCTCGGTAAATTCTTAAAATCTACGTGATTGTTAAAAATAAATAATTAGGCATAAATATTTAATAAAATCTTTACAAACGTTGGTGTAATTGACCAATTATGTCATAGAAGATTATTTCATTTTGTGAGTACTGTATCAGTATCAGTAATGCCAATATTTCAACATAAAATGTCAGGCAGTTATAAAAAACAGACTTTGTACCGTTTTAAATCATGATTTCCACAGGAAATATTTTATTTAGTAGAAAATTACAGTTTTTACTTATATTTACCCAGGAGTCGGTGTTGTCTTTAATCGAAATAAATTCAATAAAACTTGGCCAAACTTTTTTTTGCACAATTCCTTAGACACCTTAATTTTTGTTTAAAGTTTGTTACATTCTGAAAATATTTTGATGTATACAGGGTACTTTAAAAGTCTGAAGCACACCAAAATATCATAATTTTTTTTAAAGGAACACCTTGTAATTTTTATATTTAAAATCCCTATAAAATTTCATGAAATATGATGTAGGTATACCTATCATATTGTACTTTGAGTTCAATTGCTCTTGAGATATACAATATTATTTCTTTTTTTATAGATTGCTATAGACTTTGAGACACTTTATCCTGCGTCATCTCTTAGCATTGGAAATACTTTTTCCAAAGGATTTTTGATGAGAAGAACTTTCAATGTTATTACCAAAAAGATTCCAAATGTTAAGTTTCCTTTTTGGTATATGAGCATAAACTGTTATAATAATTTTTAGTAGGTATCTATGTATTTTTTGTTTAACATGCTTTTAGTTTGTTAAGTCAAGGTATTTTTGCTGGTAGAGTATAGTACATACATTTCTCCCTCCTCATATTATTATTTTAAGAATTTAGTTTTTTTATTTTTGCCATAGTTATGTTACATATGTTTTTATTTTGATAAGTTTATATGTAGAGTATGCAGGCATACTTGTAGGTAGGTATATTCGTACACATTTATAGGTTCGATGAATAAAGCTTTATTTTTCTAAAAACATTGTGTTATTATAGCGAGTAAATCTTTTTTAAACACATATTCAAGGGGTGTGAATCCTTTAACAAACAAAATCTCTCGAAATGTTTGGGAGTGTCGGGCTCTTGAGTGTGATCTTTTAGAATATTTCCCTGACATTTTGTCTCCAGCTGCGGTATATGCATTTCCAAATTTTGGTCATTTTCAAATGTCTATTGCAGCAGGTAGATGAAATCGGGATAATATTCCAATGGACCACAGCCAAATAGCCCGAAATTAACTAACATTCAAGTAATCCGTTTATTTAAAACGAGTAAAAATTGATCCAAATAAATTATTATTAGTTTGATATGGATGTTTTGTCAACTCAAATATTCTATTTTATTTCGAATAAATTAAACTGTATATATATTTAAGTAACTGTTTTGTCGTTTTAAATAAGAAGAGCAGCTAGTGTTGAAAAAATATTTTGTTGATCTAACTTTATGGCTTTTTTAATTTAAAAAAATGCTTTTTTGAGTCAACTCATATAATTGTTGTTTCGACAAAATACGTATTTATTGAAACTATGTAATTTATTTTAAATAAATAATATATTTGTTGCATCATCTAAACTCTTTGATTGCATTAAAAGTATGGTTTTGTTGTCGGAATCGTTTTAAGTATTAGGTCGAAAATAAGCATATTTTTGATTTGACAAACTATTTTGTGGAAATAACAAACATATCAGCTTCTCTTGGCAAAACTTTTTAACAAATTTGTTTAGTTAATCCAATAAAATATTCTCTCGTGGATATAGAAACAAATAATTTTGTTAGTTTAACAAATTTTTTGTTAATTCAATTAATCCTGTCGTTCCGTGTGTGTGCGGCTTCCGAGTTTCGAAGGGGAAACCTAAACTAGTGAAGCGGCAAGGTAGGCTTCACACGAGACATAATTTTGGTAGGTTCTCACAACTATGTGCCGAGGGTGACTGGGGTAGTGTTTTGCTTTCACCTGATCCGCTTGCAGAGTTTCACACATTGTTGTCTTCGAATTTTAATATTGCATTTCCCCTTAGAACAGTAAAGAGGAGGACTGGAGAGCCTTGGTTCACTAAGGGACTTAGAGTCTTTGCCCGTAATATGCGTTCCTTGCACATGCTTGGGAAACATTTTCTAAATAGTACCCTTTTCTTGTCACATTTTACTAAATATCGCCAGTTATATCGGAAATTGATTAGAATCGCCAATACTATTCTGATCGAATGGCCGGCTCTGATAATAAACAAAAGGAGAGTTGGAGGATTGTGGAAGAGTTGACTGGTAGGAGTGGTACATCTACTACCTCGGATCTCACTTCTCAACAGTTAAACTTATTCTACAGTTCGGTGGCAGATAATCTATCTTCCAATATCAGTCCTGCGGTTGACGCCCTCAGTCTTCTTGGGGACTTGTCTACTCCCAATTCATTCTACTTTTATCCAACCGATATTGAAGAAATTAGAAATGTCTTTACGAAAATAAAAAATGTGAACTCTTCTGGTTGGGATGACTTGTCTTTGAATATATTTACGAGGCTTCCAGAGCAAGCGCTACAATCGCTTGCGGAAGCAATTAACATTTCTTTCCTTATGGGTACTTTTCTCTGAAGTTGGCCAGAGTTGTGCCATTTTTTAAGGGAGGAGCGAATCAGCCTCAAACTTTAGGCCACTATCATTGCTTCCAACCTTGTCGAAAATTGTTGAAAAGATTGTGAAGGGTCATATGGTCAGCTACATCAAAGGCAGGGCATTTTGAGTGAAGCTTAGTTTGGTTTTCAGGATTCTAAAAACACAAATGATGCTATGTTCTCTATATTGAGGAGTGTATATGCTGTGCTGAATGATGGTGAGGTTGCGGCGGCGGTATTCTGTGATCTCGCCAAAGCTTTTGATTGCGTGAATCAAAGAGTGCTACTCGACAAGGTTGCGGCGTATGGTTTTAGAGGCACATCACTGGACTGGATATCATCTTACTTATTGGATCGCCATCAGTCGGTACGCTTTAATGATGAGGAATCCAACTACCAAGCCATTACATCAGGTGTTCCTCAAGGCTCGGTACTGGGCCCTTTGTTATTTTTATTGTACGTTAACGATCTCCCGAAGATAGACATAGCGGGTGAGTTCACGATCTTTGCAGATGTGACAGGGAAAGCAGAATGAATATTGATATTTTGAGCATCAGAGAATGGTTTAATGCAAATTTTCTAACCCTTAATATCTCGAAAACAAATATTGTTTCTTTTAAATGTCGTATTCCAGGGCTGGCCAACCTGTCGATCGCGGCTTCAGTCCCGGTCGATCTGGAAAGTTCAGCGTCTTGAATTTAGAATTACAAGGCAAGAAAAAAACAATATTAGAAATGATGAGTTCTACTGCAGCATTTAAGAGTCAAGCAGAATGCATCAATCAGATTTCGATAGCAAACAGTTTCAACGATTTGCTCACATTAAAGATTATTTAGAAAAATATTTTACCTACCACTTCACACCTGATAAGTATATAGAGGAAGTAAAGGCAGTGACTTCCACTTTAAAAGAAGATTTGATGACTTCAAAAGCTGGTGGAGTTTATCAATTATCTATTTAAAATTAATAGGGACGCAAATGAGACTTCCAAATTTGCAGAGATGTTCCATATTAACCACATTTCACTTGAAAATTAAATTCTTACTCTGTGCACTGATGTATTTCTGAAAGCGAGATCAGGATCTGATCAGAATATCTGGAAATTGATGTACAAAGAAAAATACTCGAATATATAAAAAAAATTGCCGAGGCCGTTCATTGGTGTATTGCCTCTACGTATTTGTGTGTATCAGCATTTTCATACTTGAAACTTGCAAAAAGTAAGCAGCATTCAAGCTTATCGGACGCTCTTACGTTGGCTTGGTTAAGGTTAGCCAACCTGAATTATGGCACTAATTTTTGTATGTTCATATTACGTAAAGCCGTTTACAAATATTTTTAACTGTAGAGCGATTTTTATTTAATAAGATAAAAGTAAATGATAATAGGTTTCTTCTTTACCCCTTCACAGACTTCTATAACCAATCAAATTGAGGTTATTCCGATTTTTTAGGTCATGAGTAAAAAAGAAAGTCTGATTAGTAGATCTCACTGAGTTCTGAAAATAAGCAGTAGATCTGTGTAAATTGAAAGGCCAAGAGTCCTGCAGACCTTATTTTTTATCACTTAGCATATTACCACTGGCATGCGTATTTATATTGGAATAGGTCTGCCTTACACTTGCCAAGTTTCACAATGAAATTGTGGCTGCTGGGGCGTATGCAACTAGGTCTTCACACATTGCCGCTCTACCCATCCCCTCATCAACGCTAATTAAAAAAATCAATCATTTACAATAGTAAAAAAACTTTTTAATCACCTGCCCTTGAAGGCGTAAGATAGGCAATGAAAAGCAATTTAGAAGGATGATAAAGGAAATACTGGTTGGGAAGGCCTACTATTCAGTTGCTGAATTTTTCAGTGACACTATTGATTAATGTCTAGTTTTGTACAACTCAATTTGTTTGTTTATATTTTATTCCCTGACATATTACTTTTTACTCTACCATGTGTATGTAGCCAAGTTTTTTAAGTTTTTAATTAATTTAGTTTATCGTAGTTTGTTTTATGAGAGTACGTTAGCAGCACACTGGTTTTGCTTCATTTCATTCTGTTTCAAATTTGTTTCTTTTAATTAAAAACATGTATATATACTGCGCCTATTTTTAAGTGTGCTTTAATAATGAGATGTAAATTATTCTTATATCAATAAAGCTATGTTTGATTAATTGATTGACATCCCTGGGGGTGGTTTGTATAAAGATGCACTTAAAAAGCTAAATGTTGTAGAGAATTACATCCTGAAAATAATACAAAAACAGAATAAGAGATTTCCCACTCACCACTTACTTATATTCCGAAGAGATTATGAATGTTCGATCTTTGTATGTTTTGGACATGGGTGCTTTTGTTCACAGAAAAACTGAATTGAGAAAATATGTAAGTCATTTGTATCAGATAGGTAACAAGCCAAATAAACATTTGATTATACCAAATAGGAACAGAATCATCAACCTCAGATTTGTTAAGACTCAAACTTCACATTAGGGAGATCACTAATGCTAAGAGATTTGGCATAAAATGTAAACACTCCATTTTTAATAATTGAGGTAAATTTGACGTTTGTTTTAATTTTATGAATATTTCAAGTGAAAAATAGTAGGAAGTACATGTAGTTTTTTCTTTCTTCTTGTTTTTTCTCTTTACTTCCTTTCACTTGTTTCTAGTTTAGGTCTCTTCTCTGGTACATCTCCTTTAATATTTTTTTTCCTTACAAACAGTTTGAATACCATATTGTATTATTTTTAAAAAAATCGAAAGGTTGTTAACATTTTCCACATACAGATGTTAATAATTCATCTAGGTGCAAAGCACTTGTTGATGACATATAAAATATGTTATAAAAAATGTTGTTCCATTCCTAATATATTCAGTATTAAGAACCTTACATGTGAATAAGTATTACATATTAGAACTTATTACATTTTTAAACTATGTAAATTGTACAGCTATTTGTGTATCAATATACTTTTTGACTGCACAGACAATACAGGTTGTTTATTATTATTAGTATTATTATTATTATTATTATTATTATATTATACACTGAAAAAAACTCTCCTGTAACATAAATCAATTGTATGACTAGTGATGCACAGTCCGAATATTACCATCAGAAGTTACGGTAATATTACGTAATATTCTGTAATATTACCATTCCCCGTGAGTAACATTTCTTTGTTCCCATAATATTCCCGGTTTAATGTTATGTACTTACGTAGAATTCGCCGCGTTTTAAAATTCATAATGGATTGTTGCGACACACTGAAACATATGTAGCGATAGCACGTTGGTTCACATCACATGACATGCACAAGGTTTCTTTTTTTATTTTATTTTGTGTGTGGTACATTTTTTTATATTTTTTTTTACAAGAGTTAGTAGTTACTATTTGTTTTTTAAATATTTTTTTATTTAAGGCTCTTTGCTATGAAATTGGGGTTCACTGCACAGCAAAATATTTTGTTACTTTTTTTGTAATAAAGTTGTACACGGTGATCATTTATAATGTCCCCCCCTCTTAACTTTTTTGTTTTTCGCATTAGACAAAAATGTTAAATACAAAAGTTGTGCAGAATAATGTAAGCTATTTGCAGAATTCATTTATATATATACAAGGTGTTGCAGAAATGAGTGACAGGTTAAAGTTATATCTTTTTAAATGAAATACCCTGTATATTATTAGTTTTTTAGAATCTCCTAAAAATCCTGAATATTTTTTCTATAACATGTCCTATACCTAAATGTAATAGTTTTCGACATATTCGCATTTCAACTAAGCAGTTATATTCAAAAATAAATATTCTAGATTCCAGTTCTTAGGTGGCCGTGAATTAGGCAACTATAATACGAGACCACTATTTAAAATGCGAATATGTCGAAAACTATGACATTTAGGTATAGGACATGTTATAGAAAAAATATTCAGAATTCTTAGGAGATTCCAAAAAATTAACTATATACAGGGCGTTTCATTTAAAAAAATATAACTTTCACTTGCCACTAATTTCTGCAACACCTTGTATATACATAAATGTATTCTGCAAATAGCTTACATTATTCTGCACAACTTTTGTATTTAACATTTTTGTCTAATACGAAAAACAAAAAAGTTAAGAGGGGGGGACATTATAAATGATCACCGTGTACATATATTTAACCAACTTGTCTATTTTTTGTACTTAAGATGCAAATTTGTATTAGACTGTGATGAAACTTTTAAGTTCAATTATTTTCTATGTTATTAAAGTTTTTGAAGCTATCTAATTAGGGCAATTATAACTTAATTTAATGAAGCTCTGTTCTCTCGATGGATTTATCCATTCTCCTTTACATATTTTTAAAAAATAGCTTTTTCAACGCTGTTTAGCAATATTACTGAAAATTATGTAATATTACGTAATATTACCAATATTCTTACCAAGAAATAAATTACCAGTAATTTTGCATCACTATGTATGACTAATAGAGTTAAATCAAGTAACCTGAGGAGTTCAGGGCAATCTACATTATTAACAAATCTATATTTAAACATTGTCTAGTGTCCAAAGTATTTAAGCTTAAAGTTGACAATATTTACTCATAGTTTATTGGTTGTGGGTGCCTTAGAATTAAACCATAAAGAAGGATAACTAAACAATACAGCAGTACTTGTATGAGAGCTTCAGTTTCTTGGATGTACAAGAAGAAAACGAATGCAAGGTGACATTTTATAGTACAGGGTGTTAAGAAACAAACATGGAGGCAGAAAATATGCTTTTCCTCCATTTCATCTACAATTGAAAAAAAATTATAAAATATTGATATTCTTGAGATGAAATAGCAACAAGTGAACTACTTTTCGGCCCTAGGCCAAAAAAATAATATACCCGAGCTGTTATGTGCAAGTTCATAGTAACCCTTAACAGTACCAAAATAGAAAGCTTTGCGTGCAGTCAATGGGCCGGGAATGTTAAGATTTTAGGACGATAGCAGAAAAGATATTTTTGACAGTTTAAAATGGTCACTATATTTAGTACTGAAAATGATAACAGAATATGTATAGGTTTATCAAGTGGTATTGTTCCTTGCACTACCACCAAGTTTTAATCATAAACATACTCATAAAAATAACTTTTTACCTTCACTTTCACTTTCCAGTGGTTCTGAGCTCTCGTCAGTTTCAGACTGGTCACATCCCTCTTCGCCTCCTAATTCCTCTTTTTGTTCAGTGTTTAAAATGTGATTTGTGTCAGATATTAAACACGCAATCAAACCATTGTCCAATTGAATGACTCGATACTCTTTTTTGTCACTCTCACTTTTTACTGGACTTGGTAAGACTTTAACAAATGGCCCTTGCAAAGGGGTTGTTTTGCTATGTACATCTGAAGTGGGCACAGTTTTTGTCAAAATAGGGCTACTTTTCTTTGATTTATTCATAGTTATTTTTGAGTTCTTACAAATTTTAGACAAATATTCGTATATCTTGCGGCAAAAAAGCATTTACTATTTGATTTACTTCATATTTCCTTCTATTTTCAGTTCTTAAATTCAAAACAAATATAAATTAAATATTAATATTTAAATATAAAAAAATTGTTGACGTTTGACGTATGCATATGGCATGAAGTAGTGATGGGCAAATCGGATACGATTCAGTTGAGCCGGATCTGTGAAAAGAGTTGAGGATCCGACTCTCAAAATATTACACTCACCGATCTCCATGATCGGTGATTACACTACGGTTCATGGATGTTTTTGTTGAAAGCTGACCTCGAACCGCGGCGCGGCGAGGAGTAACCAGTACCACTGTCCGCTGTTTTAATTTTAAATTTGAATGACCCAGGTCATGGTAAAGATAAGCGCGACTCCCATCTGATCCGAAATTCAATTACCATAACTGTGCAATTTGTCCGCGTTGGTTGTGTATCACAATATTTATCTATGTTTGTGTATGGTATACGAACTCGGAACTAGTGATAAATATCCTTTGAGTCAGGTAATGAGATAGCTCCAGCCGCAGCAGTGTAACTTCACTATTTCTTGCTCGTACTTGGCTAACATCACTGTGTAAATTGCAATAACGAGTATACAGTTCATTGATCACCCGTAAGCCGAGTAGACAAAGTATGAGGGAGTCAGAGGCAGAGGGCTATCTTGTTCTTGAAACCGAACTAGCCGTCGACACGCTTTGCCCTCACCCAATATGTAATTACAACATGAAATGAAGGACCGAGACCGGAGAGACGCATACGCAAATAGGGGAAACCCAAAGAAGTAGACTGACTCAAGGTATGTACTTGAAAGTACTTATCGTTGCCCGTACCACATCAGAGGGATGCAGAGTTGCGCGCTCACCACATAGTTGAAAAAAATCTCTAAGATTACACTTTACGCATGACATTTTGCTCGCTTCGGGGGCGCAACCACCAGAAACTAACCCAAAGCATACCCAAAATGAAGAAAAAAACTTTTTACACGAGGTATTAAAAATAAAAAGAATATGTCTTGCCACTGAATTCGAACCCGGGCAGCCGTATCGCAGATAGAGCATCCAACCACTGAGCTACTAGACCAGTTGACTGCAATTTGCTCAACCCTTAAGATATGGTGCTTGCCAACAATGTAAGGCGCGCGCAACTCTGAAGCCCTCTGATGTAATACGGGAAACGTCTACACTTGCAACCTTTGAATATAAAAATAAAGGAAGGAGCATAAGCTCAAATATTGGTGACGAGAATGGTTGTTGCATATGGCGCACTTCTGTCAAATTCTGTGTAAATAAACTCCTGTTTTCTTTATATATTCGAGCAAATACAGAATCACAGACTAAAGATACTTACCTGTGAAATTCAAAGCTTGCAACTAACAACTAACCTCGCAGGGGACTCCCGGTTCGTCTTCGGCCGAGTGAACACGTGTCTGGTATCGGCCCTTTCGTCTTCAGCTTCATATACATATACGATCAGTTTGGGTGGCGCGTGGTGAGCGTGCGGGGACCATTTTGATTCCCTGAGGAATAATCGGACGTCCAGCCGGGGTTTGAGCCCCGTGCATGTACAAGATTTAAATGTTTGTGAACGTCCAGCCGGTGGTGTTGGAACCTTAAAACAAGCCGTGCATGTAGAAGTCGGAGCCTCCATAGTACATACTCGACATAGTGGAGGGTCTAAAACTAGTATCTCTGTCCACCAGGGTATAACCAATCTGGAAGGGTCGCTCCAGCTCTTGCTAAGCCCGGACAGGGATCTTTACTGGCTGAATTGCTCACGCAAAGGCCAACAGCGAGTCGTACTACTACTACACTACTACTAACCTCGCGGGGAGTTGAAAGCATAGATAATAGGTTTGTTCTAGCAGCGATTTCAAACGGTTCCAAACCATCCAGAGTTTGCGCATAGCGATATAAGCGACGCTTATATTGTTATGCGCAAACTCCGGATGGTTTGAAACCGTTTGAAATCGCTGCTAGAACAAACCTAAATATAAAAAAAAAGTTGAAAGTTTCGTAGCTAGGTGTCGACTGGTTCACTAGTTGGTACTTGACCGCTTGAGAAGACCTCTTCAAGTAATTACGTTCTGTCTTCAATTTTTTTACTCTAAAATTACTAAAAAAACTCATAAATTCGGTGGCGGCTGAGTAGATACCAGTTGGGAGGCTGGTCCTCCCTACTTTTCATTCGCTTTGGAGCTATTTTGGCTTGTCCGGAAGCTTCTTAAAGTCCTTCCTTTCTGCCTGGCATCAAATCGCAGAATAGCCCTACAAGGTTATAAAAGTTTCTCCAGTGGCTAGAGACAATTTAATATTTAGATATGTTATCAACAGCTCCCAGCAACGCTTGTAAGTCACGACAGACGGCAAGAGCGCACCTGGTCGTCGTACAACTGGAAACACCTATAATGTCGCTTGTCGTTTTATAAGGACTCCTTTGTCTAGCGCACTGCATCACTGTGGAACTCGCTCCCAGGACATCTGCTGCGTTTAAAGATCCTTTACACAAATAGTGCACTATGTAAAAATCGACCTCTCCTTTTGGTCGATCCATCTCGTATTACGATATGTCTGCGTGATGCAATCAATTTCTATCAAGAGCTCTAGTGGTGTAGAGGTTTAGATCGTTGGATCTCACCTGGAAAACGCTAGTTCGAACGCCGTTGTTTTTTTTTTATTTTTTTTTTAAAGATTATGTTTCTAAACAGCTTTTTTTCTTGATTTTGGGTATGTCTTGGGTTAGATTGGGTTAGCACCTGGTTAGTTTCCTTTTCTTGAGCCCCCGTAGCGAGCGAAGCGAGCGGAGGGCCATGCAGATCGACCAATGGGAAAAGCCGATTTTTATATAGTGCACTATTTGTGTAAAGGATCTTATAATGCACATCTGCTTCCGGGCTCCGGGTTTCCCCCTAATTATAACCTACAACTATTCAAAAACTCAAAAATAAACATTTCTAATAGATTTATTTATAGAATCTTATAAACAGCCTAATTCTTATTAGTAATAAAAAAAAACGAATTATATAAACAACGCAACTCTTCAAGTATATAATCAAAACATAATTCACATAACACCTATGCACATATAGGTATGTGACAATACTAAGCAGGGATGTCTCGATGAAAATCGATATTTTATGGAGCGATATTTTCTGGGCCGATATTATTGAATATCATAAGAGATCTTAAGTTCAGTAGAATCATATACGTATGAAAAATACGTATATGAGTAGAATCAATACCCTCCGATTCAGGATTTCTTCCTCGCATATCCCGTCCAAACCGTAGTTCGGTTTGGACGGGACGTTCCTTATACTTAGGTTGTTAACTGTTTTTGCTTGGAATCATTCGAATCTTATTTTTTTTTCAAAAAAAACTTTCTCTTTGGGTCTTTTAAGGAAATCTACAATATAAAATGTACCGAGACAGAGTGAATGAAAGACTTACCAGAGAATTTCGTCCACAAAATTCGCAATTCTGAAATTGAACCAAAAAATCGCCATCGCTATTGAGAAATGACAGAAACAATATAAAAGCTTAAAATATACATGATTTATATGCGATATGAATGTGTGTATAAAATTCTTACTTAAAAAATGATTTGATTTGAATGATTCAATTATTTTCAAAACACTCCCTCCATATAGTATATATTTTTTTAGATGGATATAAATAAGCATGGAGACATACCTATTTGTAATTATAAGTATAAAATAACACAGTTTATGTAAAATCACCAATAATCATCTACTAAAATTTGAGAACTCGTAACACATACATTATATATGACATGCATAAAGTAGATAGTCTATTACTAAAATGGCGCATTTATAGGTACAGGATATATACCCGTAAAGATATTTAAAAAAAATTAAACCCCATAATATGTGGCATGAGAGGATGTATGTTTTAGAAACATGGGTGGCTCAAATGCATGCTGCGCCTCCATCCCCGAACGTCTTGTAAACCATTTTTTATTGAATTGGGAGTTCTTACTATTCCAGCGTGGTACTTTTTGGCACTAGTAACTTTTGTAAAAAAAAACTAATCTACCTTTCAAACAAATAGGGAAGGATATGCAAATGACATAGGTATAACAACCAGAGGAAGAGATGATCTAAGGGCTCCTTTGCATGCTTCTACTTTTTATGAGAGGAGACCATACTATAAGGGCATGAAGGCATACCTGAATTTAACACCTGAGATTAGGAGTATCGAGGATGTTGAGAAAGGCAGCCTCTAAATTTGCAAGAGAAAAATGTTTTTATTCATTTAATTTTAATGTGTTCTAATCTAATATGTATTGTCATATTTTTTAAATTAAGTTTTAATTTGTCTGTAAACTGTGCGACGTTGCTTTGTACTGATTTGTATCTTGTTGGCAAGGAAGAAATACATAAATAAATATCTAAATGGTAAACGAAATGTCAGTTTTTTTAAGTTTTTTAAACGGAACATCCTTTATGATATGCTATGCATCCTATACTATACAATATACTTAACTCATCATATGTTAAAATTGTTTTCTTTCGAGATGTTTACATAATATGTTTCACTACTTGGAATATCTACCTACAGAAACCAAACGGCTCAACATAAAGCCAAACGGATTGCACTTTCCTATCATAGTATTCTAATTACCGATCGACTGAACCAATTCTCGGTTTAACCGGAAGTAGCTTTGAACTAGCAAATTTTAACTTCCGGCTGACCCGGAAGCTTGTGTCAAACGATAGACAATTAAAAATAAGGATAGGGTAGTGCAGCATGTTTTCTCTATGATGAGCCGTTTGCATTCTATAAGACATTTAGATATATGATAAAGTTATATAAAATCTGTATAGAATTTCAAGCAGAATTAGAACATCTCAGAATCTACAGAGTATGCTCTTTCTTTTTAATCCTGTACCTATAAGACGCCATATTTTTACAACATGGTTCCTCTCATCTTACATATTATGTCGTTTCATTTTTTAAAATATATTTTCTCATCTTCCAGCTCCATATATCTTTGGCGCACTGCGAATAGAAGAATAACAATAAAAATAAAAACAAATTATTGTTATTACCCATAAGCACTATATTAACCAAACCAACATAAATATGAACTGTAATTATTATAACCCCTCGTGCACACGTTGGAGTATGGGATACCCGAGGTATAATTTACAATGACGCAATTTATTTATTGTTCATTATCGTAGAATTACCGGTAGTGTCCATTTAGTCAAAATATCGTTTATTTCTTGTTACTCTCGGCTCTACTCCACGAATTCCGCGATCTTTGGAAGGCGGGGAATTTACCCATGTCTTTATGGTCCAATGAATTGAACATGTCGTTTAGTGCAATGGTCAGATTCTGTGCTTGTGATACGGAGGCCCGGGTTCAATTCCCGTCGGTAGCAACACCTGTTTTTTAAATTGTTTAAAAAGGTTATATTTGTAAATGTTTTTTATCTTCATTTTGGGCATGTCTTGGGTTAGCTTTGCTAGTTGTGCCCCCGTAGCGAGCGAAGCGACCGGAATGCCATGCGTGAAGTGAAATATTAGATATGCTAAAATAGTAAGCAAACGCTTAAGCTCTGAAGATCGTCTAGTACAGCCGAGAATAACGAGAAATAAATGGTATTCTCATTTAGTCTATTACCTCGCGGTCTAGGCGAAATCAGTGCGTAAGTCGTAAGACCTGCATGCATAGACAATTTGATCCGGGCCTCTCATACCCCAGTGTGTGCTTTACGCAACAAATTTTGTTTTGTGTGGTTATAGTGTTCTTAGGGATTTTTATAAATGCAAGTAAGTAAGTTATACACACTGAAATCTTGATTTTTGTTTTTGGTAATATATTTTCATTGTCTATATAGAAATGGCTTCTGCGCCACGCTATAAACCACTTAGTGAGAGAGAATTAGAACGCTTGATTTTGGAATCAGCGGATGAGGATGAGTAATTAAACGAAAACGAGGAATCTAACAATGAGGCCGATTCTGTGGGAGCTCAATCCAACTCAGAATGTGAGCCACGTGCGGAAAATGAACTTGAAGACAGGCCTGTAACTACAAAAACCAAGAGACTTCATATGTATGTAAAGCTGCTGTTGAAAAGGCGAACAAGTACCCTTCATACTACGTAAGACAATTAACAGAACTCATCCATGGAACATGAAAGAATATAACAGTGGACAATTGGTTCTCTTCGGTCCATCTGATCGAAACTATGCTCCGTCAGTATAATCTTTATTATCTTGGGGAGAGTCAGGAAAAATAAAAAGGTTGCCAAAGAAGAAGGTGTCAAAGTCGCCTTTGATGAAAAAAAAAACGTTGGTCTTTTGCTGACGCCCTCAAATCATTATTCAAATTCTCTAGATGCAGAAAGGGAAAAATCTGAAATAATCCTTGATTATAATGGTGGAATTGACACATTTGATAAATTATGCCACACATACACTGCCGCACATTCAATCAGACGATGACCAATGAGACGGTTTTGTGGAATTATAATGTGTTTTCTTATTTACTCTGTCTAATGAAGATAAGAGATTTCTTAAATAGTATAGCTTTTGATCTCATTGAACCTCTCTCAAAGAAAAGTTTAGAAACAAATACTCTAAGAAGAGATGTAAGAAATAATGATTATCAGAGTCAATATTAGGTGTGGAAGCAGACCAAATTCCTGTGCCAGTTTTAGAGAAAAATGCTCGCTGTGCTTTCTGTGTTTCAAACAAGGACAAGAAAAAAGAAAATTTGTATTAATTGCCAACTACTCATGTGCGGAGAGCATAGAGCAATGAGTTGAGTGAGCACCTTTTTCAGCATGAGTTTTTCTTAATTTAACCCAGAAATATATTACTGATTACAGGTGAGTGTATAGAAGGGCAACATCTCATCAAAGCCCACATCTAATAATAATAATAAGGTATACAAGTTTTACTAATGAAATTTGAGAAGGACGTGATTAGTAATATTGCTGCCCCATCCGACGAATTATATTGGCCAGATTATCCCACGTATGATGTATACCCTGCTTTAACACAAATTTTAAAATAGCACCTTCTTAATAATATGCAAACTTCTGTCGCCCAAACAGAAAGGCAAATTTACTAGCACTATAGTAACTCTCAAGTTACCCACCCACGTATCACCCACCAGCTTTTTTGAAATAACACTTACAGGCCTTGTTAATGAAATTACTAAAATTTGAATTTCATCCGATTCGAAAAGTAGGTAATATAGATAAAGTAAAACTGGCCCATTCTGAACTCAAGAATATTGAAAAGCAGGGAACAGAAATGGAGAAATTCCCCGATACTGTGCGTATGTAAAATATTTCCATACGAAAATTAATGCCCTCATCCGAAAGGCCAACGTAATCCCCTCTCTGGATGTATCAGTCCCATACAGAATTTAGCCAAGCCGAAATTTTCCGAGTTTCGGAAATGCATCTTCATTCTTTGGTAAGTATTATGCAATTTGGTAGGTTAAAAATTAGTAAAATACTAACCGAAATAAGCCAAGTTTAGAATCTTAATATTATGTTTTCCTTGAGGAATTTGCTAAATCAAATACCTCTTAGAATTTTAAACCACTTTGAACCTCAGCCATGAGTGAAGCGGATTTTAGTAATGATTCGCTTTCCTGAGGATTCAGCTGTTGTTTCACAATGTATGAAATGCCGTTCTCTCCTAATACTGCGGGTACTGATAAGAACACGTCATGCTGAATACCATGTTGACCCTGCAATTGAAATAAACACGTTAATTGTAGATTATTGATCATAATCCAACGTTAGTCTGAGCGAATTAATCCAACCCACACATGCACACTTGAAATAAGAAATAAAATACTGGTTTTGCTACTAAGTCTATTACCCTTTATATTGAATGAACCAAAGATTATAGTAACATTACGGTTACATTCTGATCTTCGAGTCTTCAACCAGTTTTAGCGTGCCTTAATCTTCGGCTGCTGGTTACTCGGGACTGCTGCAGTGCTTGATAATACTGACTAGAAATGAATCTCACTTCAAAGGAAAATACAATTGTTTACGAAATTAAGCTCCGCTGTATACAAGACGGCCTTACCATAAAGGTGATCTGTAGATACCCTAATTCATATTAATAATGCTTATAAGACCAATGCTAATTTGTCTGAATACATATTATATTAATTCATAAAATAAAATAAATAAATTATTGCGTGCAAATAGATCAAAAACACAGTCTAATAATCGCCATAATTAAAAGTCGATAGAATCATCCTCATTCCTCAGAAAAATCTGAAGAGTCGTCATGTTTTGAGGTAATAATTATAAAGGCTCGATTTCCATAGTTTTTTTGATTAGGTCGTCAAGGTACCACAAAATTTTCTCCTTTGCTATAACATGTTTTATGGCGTTTTGCCAGTTTTCCGAAGTTAGAATCGCCAATGATTATACCAATAATTATCGTACTTCTTGAATCTTAAAAGTTTTGTTGTTCCTAGCAACAAATTGTGGACATAGCTCTATTGAGTTCATCTCACAATGATAGGGAAGTAAGCGATGAACAATAACACTTCGATCTTTTACCATGCCTTTGACTTATTCTGCCTAGCAATTTCCAAAAGTTTTATTTTCACCATGTTACCAGAGTATAACATTTGTTATACTCTGATGTTACCATCACAATTCAATCTCTTCCGGTGTGACCACCCAATGAGCTCAGCTTTTTTTCCATGAAGTTGTGGGAAGCTCCTCTACTAACTTAAAATGATAGCTGGCGTTATCCATAACTATCACTGAATTACCTGGAATATATATTTATTCCTTTGCTTCAAATATTCTTTGAAAACGTCAGCAGTTATTTCTTCGTGGTAATCTTTAGTTGAATTCGATTGAAATTCTAATAATCCATTTTCACCTCCTATATGAATTATAATAAGCCTGTGCCCCTTTCCAGCGGCAGCGATCTAGATCCTGTTGACCCAAAATCCGTAATTACAGATTTTGCTGTTGACCAGCCTTCCATGACAGCTTGTCGAGAACCCAGGATGTTGCTATCCTACCAGACTTACGCGTTTTTACTCCCGAAAGCAACCTGCATATGATATAAAAAAGAAAAAAAGCAGGAAAAGTAGGTATTCACGAATAAAACAATTATATATATACAGAGTTTTTCACTTAAAACTCCGCACGCCAATATCTCGAAAACGAACAGTAAAAAGTAGGTCAATAGACGGGGTCAAAAAGATATTTTTCACAGTTTTAAAAGTTCGGCGTCTACTCAGAGCTGGGCGTCGCGACGCATCGAAACTATAAATCGATTGCAGGGACTTTGAAAGTACGCGCATACGAAAGAACATGCTATTTAAAAACTTTTTGGTTATTTACTGAAAATTGTTTACTTTACTCGTTTCTGAGTTATACCGGTTTATAGTATACATTTTTTGATAGAGAAAAAATGTGATTACCGATGAGTTTTACAAGTAGAATATTAGGTAATATGGCAACCATTGTTATCAAAATTGTTTCAATTAATACAATCGATAGAGGTTGTCATTGCTGGTTCAAAGATATTGTCAACATTTTGTCAGAAGAAATATCAAAATTTTGTTTTCGATTTGAATTATATGAAAATGGTCCAATTTAGCAACGAAGAGAAGGTAGACATGTTATTGGTGTTTGGAGAATGCAGGTCAAATTGTAGGGAATCAAAAAGATTTTACGCACAGCGTTATCCGCATAGAAGAGTCCCAGATGCAAAAACTTTTTCAAGTTTATGTAAAAATTTAAGAGAACATGACAGCTTCGTAAAACCGAAAAGAAATAGAGAAAAAAGGACTACAAGTGAAGAAAATACTGCTGCTGTAATTCAGCAGGTTGATAATAACCCCAAGCTATCCCTATCAAAAATAAAAGAAAATACCGGTGTTTCCATAAATTCATCGTGGAGAATCCTAAATAGAAATTCTTTCCGCCCTACAAAACTAAACTAGTCCATAAATTAGATTAGATTAGATTTCTTAGCAACATTTTGTGATTTGTATAGCCAAGATGAAAATTTTCTCTCGAACATTCTATGGAGCGATGAAAGTCGATTCCAGAATAATGGAATTGTTAATAGACACAACTGTCATTTGTGCTCCGAAAACCATCCTCGCTGCATCAGAGAAAGCGGTAATTAGCGAGATTTTGGTATCAATGTTTGGTGCGGCATATTAAATGGGTTGCTTATTGAACCGCACTTTTATGAAGGTACCTTAAATGCAGACCGATATTTAAGATTTCTTCAAACTACACTTCCAGATTTGTTAGAAGAAGTGCCTCTGGAGACTAGAATGAGAATGTGGCTTCAGCAGAATAGTGCGCCTGCACACAATGCCGAAATTGTAAGGATGTATTTAAATAGAGAATACCCCAATAGATGGTTTGGTACTAATGGACCGATAGGTGGCCGGCGAGGTCCCCGCACATTACACCACCAGATTATTTTCTTTGGGGTCATCTAAAGGATGAAGAACCTATCGAAGATTTGGCTGATCTTATTAACAAAATTAGTGCAGCATGTGCCGCTATTACACGAAGGACGCTTCTACAAGTGACCCAAGCCCATCTATTGAAAGTTTTTGGTAGTTGCGATGGACATAATTTTGAGCAAAATTTTTAATTTATTTTATTATGTAGTTAAATGTGATAATAATTGTGTTTATTAGTTTATAGTTTAGTTTAGTTTATTAATTCCTATGTTCACAATTAAATAAAGGCTAAACATGTCAAAATCAAATATTCCTATAAAATAAGCCTACGAAAAAAAGGTAAATTTATTATTGTACGTTATTATTAAAATATTAATAGAAATCATATTACTTTAAGGTGACCAACGTCTCGTTTTAGTCGTTCTATCACTTATAATAATTATTAAAATCGCTTATACTTGAAGCAATTGCGATAACAATGGTTGGGTTATTATCAACCTGCTGAATTACAGCAGAAGTATTTTCATCACTTGCAGTCGTCTTTTCTCTATTTCTTTTTGGTTTTACGAAGCTGCCATGTTCTCTTAAGTTTTTACATAAACTTGAAAAAGTTTTTGCATCTCTGACCTCTCTGCATTCTCCAAACACCAATAACATGTCTACCTTTTCTTCGTTGCTTAATTGGACCATTTTCATATAATTCAAATCGAAAACAAAATTTTGATATTTCTTGTGACAAAATTTTGACAATATCTTTGAACCAGCAATGACAACCTCTATCGATTGTAATAATTGAAACAATTTTGATAACAATGGTTGCCATAGTACCTAATATTCTACTTGTAAAACTTATTGGTAATCACATTTTTTGTCTATCAAATTATTTATACTATAAACCGGTATAACTCAGAAACGAGTAAAGTAAACAATTTTCAGTAAATTACAAAATAGTTTGTAGATAACATGTACTTTCGTATGCGCGTACTTTCAATGTCCCTGCAATCGATTTATATTTTCGATGCGTCGCGATGCCCAGTTCTTAGTAGACGCCGAATTTTTAAAACTGTGAAAAATATCTTTTTGACCCCGTCTATTGACCACTTTTTACAGAAATTAAATATTTCTGTTCGTTTTCGAGATATGGGCGTGCGGAGTTTTAAGTAAAAAACCCTGTATAATAGTTTAACAACTTTAATTGAGAAAAGGAACAGAACTCCAACTGCTAACAATGCAGCTAAAATAATTGAAATTAACAAATCCAACACCTTTTCTGTGTCACGCCTAAGCTCCTCGGGCTAATTATCCAACGCACTAACTAGGGACAACGGACACACAGTTTCTTCATCAGTTTGGAAAATAGTCCGGTGAACTGATTTGGTCGCTCTTTTAAGCGAATTTTCGTTTCTAGCAAATAATTTCTGACCTATCAATATGAGAATAGTTTATATTCTGCTTTTTCCCAGCGAAAGTTCCATAGTCTACTTCTTGATAACTGGGACAACTTTTCATCATTATTAGTGGCTTGCAAAACTTTGCCTTGCATTGGTATTTCCTTGACGAAGTAAAAATCATCAGACACATTCACCATTAATACGGGTGCCGCAGGCCGCAATACCTTGACCAACTCTGTTCCTCATCTATATTAATGATCTGCTGACCGAAACCAATAATCCTGTTTACAGTTTTGCAGATGACAGTATTAAGTTCAGGAAAACCTCTACCATGGACTATCACCGCAGACAGGAGCAGATTACAACAATTAATCAAGATCTGCTCTCCGCTTTATTTAAAAATGATAATTTAAAAAATATGATCTGATAACCCACCACATACAAATCAGTATATAGGTAATAGTCAATATACAATAATCGTTTACTATATTAATAGTTACATGCTCTTTTTAATAATTTTAGATACAGTTCTCCGTAAAAACAAAATGAAGGATGAAATCATTGCAATCATGAAAATGAGGCTTATTTATTTTATTTAATCGTGTCTGAGCTACATTTATTCGTTACAATAATAAGGATAATATTATGTGTACGATGTTCGCAGACGTCGCCAGTCAGGATCGGTTTGTTTGAGTGGCTCATATCTCCTCCAGTGTCTGGCACACTGCACCGCCACGTCATTCGCCTTCCACAGGTCCCTAATTGTGCAGGAGGTCTGTAGGGATGGACAGGTCAAGAGGTGTTCCATCGTTTGGATCCCGGCAGGCGCATGAGTCGTCCTCGACGTATCCCCATCTTAACAAATTTTCCCCGGACCTTCCCATTTGACATCTGATCCAATTGAGGTTTTCCAGTCTAGTTGTGATCCTTCATGCAGGTGGGCTGCCTGTCGGGTTCCAGGTTGGGATGTTATCTGTTAGCCCCTGCTTCCACATTGTTTCTTTGGTTACCGATTTAGAGTCTGTTAGTGGGTTTGTTGACTTTATGAAGTTGTTCCTGGATTTAAGTCTATGGGCAGGGGACTCGTGTCCATATAGGGGATGTCTTTTATCCAGTGACTACCTACTTCGTTCTGCCATACATAAGGGTTGCAGCCTGATTTGTGGGGGGGGGCTATTCCCGCTGACATGTACAGGAGATCCAGATTGGTTGGTTTTAGGCAGCCCGTGATCAGCCTACAAGTGTCGTTCAGGGTAGGGTCTAGTTTGTTGGCATGTGTTGATCTGGACCATACAGGGCAAGCGTATTCAGCCGGGACATAACACACGGCAAGGGATGTTGACCGTAGTACACCTGGGTGAGAATTGACAACTTGCGGATGACACCATTCCTTGTATTAACCTTTGCTCTAGTCTTCTACACATGTTTTTTGTAGGATAGAGTTCTATCCAAAGTGACCCCTAGGTAGACTGGGTTTGGGCAGTGCTGTAACCTGGTCGAGTTCCATTCCACTTGTAATTCCCTGTTCGCTTGCCGGTTGTTGAGGTGGAATAAGCATGTCTGAGTTTTACCTGGGTTTGGGCGAAGCTGGTTTGCCAGTACTCAGACAGGTCCACGAACACCACCCCCGTTTTTCTCTCTTTTCAAACCCGTCCTCTATATGTTGGGTGAGGTTCAGAATCTGGCCAGTGCAGGATTTTCCGAGTCTGAAACCAGCTTGTTGTAGTATTAGTTGGTTTTCTATATGTGGGCCTATCTTATTCAGGATGAGTCGTTCATAGAGCTTGAAGGGGGAGCAGAGGAGAGATATTGGTCGATAGCTCTTGACCTCGTCGCGTGATTTTCCCGGTTTGGAGACTGCGACTAACCTGGCTTTCAGCCAAAATTTCAGAATTAACTTTCCGGCCCAGCAAAGGTTAAATAATTGGAGGAGCCGTGATTTCGCCAGTAGTCCTAGGTTTTGGAGGAATTCGTTGGCTATTTCGTCTGGACCAGGAGCCTTTCTGAATTTCAGTGAGTTAATTGCCAGTTCCAGTTCCAGTTCTTCGGTGTTCGGGCTCTTTTGTAAGTGGTGACCGTCCTAATGTTTTGGTCCGGTTTCCCATTTAGGAGGATGCTGGTGCGCAATTTGGTTAGCGGTTACATCAACCCTATCTCTAGGGACCGCTGGGTCGTTGGATAGTTTTTTGATAAGGCTCCAAGCTTTTCTGCTACTATATTTCATATCCAGGCTCTCCACCATGTTCTTCCAGTTCTCTCTTCTCTTCCTGCTCAGCGATTCTAGTAATTGGTTGCCCAGTTGTGTTGTTTCATCGGCAAAGGGGTCCCGGCTGTACTGTTCCAGGTATTCATCATAGGTTGCTTTAGCCTCATCAGGTAGCCCAGGAACGTAGAAAGTTCTACAGCCCCTAGGGATAGATTTTATTGCCGCGTACTTGATGGCGGAGATGAATCTCTCATAATTTGCAGTGGTAGGTGGGAGGGCTGCGACTTCCGCGTCCAGGGTTAAGGCGAATTTCCCCCATTCGGCCTTTGTGAAGTTAAAGCGCCTCTTGAAAGGTACTTTTTGGGGAACTATCACCGCACATCAGCATGATTTGTCTATGTTGGGTATGTGGGATGGGATCGAGGACCCGTTTGGTGCATGTTCCAGCTAGGGACGTGGAAACGAAGATGAGGTCCGGGTTATACCCTCTCGGCCTTCTTCCACTATTGCAAGAGGCGGGTTATGGAGGGCAATGAACAATTTTAATCTCAAAATGGAAAACTTCAATACCAAGTTTTATTTTAAACTATCATCAATTAAAAACAAATGTAAAATGATATTACTTAAATGTAAAAATTATTAATTACAATATTTAAATCTTATAAAGGTTAGCCGATCATATAAAACATCATATAATAGTTAATGTGTATGTATAATTTGAAAGCTCTTATCTTCTATATGGAAGAAACATTTTTAGTTTTATATAATTATTCTCAAAGTAGGGCGATTATTTAACTTTTTGTTTGTTTGTATTTGAGGGGAAATGTCAGTAATGAGCTTAAAAAGGTGTGTTATTAAAATTAAATAAAACTAAAGTTTCCTTAATTTAATTATTTTTATTTCAACAAGCGTTTTTAGCTTAAAAGTTATTTAATATAATATTTCGAGAATAGATGTAAGTTAATATCAATAATTTTCATAGATCTATAACTACCAAAAAACTAAAAAATTATGGCAAACTCTAAGTCGCGTTTGCTTGTAACGGAATATTATTTCTTTTATATATCCTCTTATATATCTAAATTCCATTGTTTTCGAGATATTGATTTGAATTGTGTTAACATTTGCTTTTATATGGTCATACAATCTAGATTATTAAAGTTAAAACCAAAATAGTTAGCACCTTCCTATCTTAGTATCTCGGTATCAATTCACTAACTTTGAACTTATCACCATGAAGAGCTGTCACAAGTAACTTTTAAATAGATGCACATAAATAATTTTTAAACAAAACTAATTTAAATCTTAATCGCGGCACTTTTGTAAAATGATTGCAATATGTTAAAAAGAAGTCAAACTGGCAAAGAAAGGATTTTTTTTTTGGGTTAATTAACCATTTCGAAATTTAAGTTTTGTCCAAATCATTTTATCGTCAGCCGGAACTATTTAAATAATTTTTAGGTGTACCAGTATTTTTTAAATAATGTAAATAGACTATAGCGCAAGAGGTAAGCAAATTAAAAACAATCTCCTAAAATATAAGCATATTTTATTGCCAAAATTTTTATATAAAACTAGATTAAAGAGAAAAATAAATTATATGCTATTAAATATATAAATAAATCATGTAAATTCAAACACAAATACTGACAAATGATAATAAATACATATTAAGCATATTCAATGAAAACAAACGGAAAACATAAATAAAATGAGTTCTAACCTATATTTTATTAGCTTTTCAGTAAGTTTTCAAAATTTGTGACTGATCAAACATAATGTGATAAAAAAGGATTCTGTTCACTGGAGCACAGGAACAGAATCAATTCAGAATTACAATGTTCCCAAATATTTTTAAGTTTGCAGTTCTTACTTACTCGCTAGTGAAGTTGAGTGAATTACTATCATTTTTAATATGATTGTCACCAAATTGAAGGAAATGGCCCTGGATAATGTTTTCAATTTTTTTTTTCTATATTGATACAAAACATCGAAAATTTGTTCTATTCGCGAGGCTACAGTAGGACCTAAATTTTTTTTTCTAGTGTTGAGTATTTCAAAAGCCGCATCTCACAAAGTACGCTTTCTAAAAGCAAAGACCGTATTAGGCTGATTATATGTGACACACTATCATTTAATTTTTTAAATTTACTGAAAAATCAAAGATAGGAAATAACATTAGTTTTGAATTTTCGTTATAGATATTTGAAGAACCGTTTTAAATTTATGCAAACAAGTCCTTTGAGATGCTGTTTCCATTTAAAATACTTTTAATATAGCAGCACTTCCGGCTAATAGGAAGTAGGTAGTTGCATACTTGCTTGTTTTTGGGGCCCTCTACATAATAGCAGAAAAAAAATTGTATTCATTACTTTATTAAACACAAATTTTGAAAACAGAAACGTGAGTGACTATAGGATAAATATTATACCAAATCGAGTATCAAAAGTAATAAAAAGCATAGGTTAGCTTACAATGAATTTTATAGTTATAAAAATCAACTAGTGGAATGAGAATGCAATAAATAATTTCTACACTTGCAATAGTTTAAATCTACTATCAATTTGCTTGTAAAAATGCGAAAATCGAGCAGTGAGATCTGAAAATAAATGCAAATAAATACTAAAACGGTTAATATTTTAAAGTCTAAAAAAGATATGCATTAGTTGAAGCAATATTGAGGTCATAGTTATGTTTAAAATCGTAGGCCTTTCTGGACTTCTTCCATCAATTTCGCTGAGTTTTGAAGACTGATCCGCTCGTACTCGCTAAGATTTTGGGTTACTGCATGCGATATTCCATTGGATCCTAATACTGCGGGTATTGACAGAAAAACGTCGCTGTCAATTCCATGCAAACCCTGAAGATAAAAACATGCTAATGCAGAAACGTTGAGTTGGGGAAGTCTTGAAGGCTCGGTCAAATTGTTTATACTATATTTAATAACAATTTATGTGTTCACACATACACTAATTAGTGCACTTACTTCAGGAAGACAAATACGGCACCAAGGCAACACAATTTATAAAATAGAATAACTTACTAAAAGCTGCAAATTGATCATGGAACACTGATAAGAAATCTGTTTATTCACGTTTAATCACAGGCTTTATCTATATCCCATCCTTTTTAATTTAGAAGGATTGTTTTATTTGGCAATAGCAGTATAGCTTGTCCAAATGGCGGAAGGAAAAGTTATGATATTGATGATAAATTAAAACATTAATGATTTGGGAGTCACTAAATTATTTTTTTTACAGCCGTGCGTGAGTTCTTGCTCACTTTTCCGCAAGTATTTTAGTTTGAAAAGTAGTAGTGAAGGAGACTAAAAATACACTAATTTTGATCTCAATATACATTTTAAAAACCTTTAAAATTATTATTATTCTTACTACTTTGGATTCTTAAAAATTGTATTATTCTAAATTTTATTGCTCTATTTGTAAATGTTTTGTTTAGTAGATATGCAAGGGGAGTTCT